>SEYY01024430.1:35000-43171 GCA_009176605.1 Armadillidium nasatum | reverse complement strand
GCTTCAAAAATGGAGTTCGAACTCAAGAGTTGACAACCGATATATTCTCACCAGTTATAGGAGTCAAAGATAGGGGATAAAAGAGACTTGAAGAAAACAGGCCTATAATGAACTTTGAAGATAGCAACCGTATCCTTTTTTTTTTTTTTTTTTTTTTTTTTTTTTTAAAGTAAAGAAAAGGAACAAGCAAAAATCAAAAAGAAAATAAAAATCTTAAAAAAAATAGTTAAGAGAACAGTCCAATGTTAATTTTATTTTTATTTTTTATTTTCAGCCGATTCTTCTGAAATTTTCAGTGTATATAGCTTTTTTAACAGTGAAAAATCCATTTCCAGCGTTTTTCTGAGTCTCTAACGGATTAAAGTTTTTTTTTATTTTTTTTGGAGGGGGGGGGGGAAATTTGACCCTTTTTCAAATCAACGGTGGGCCAAACCGTTTTTCAAAATGACCTGAAATTTGGAATATATATTATATGTATTCAAAATTCAAATTCTATGGACTACAAAAGCTTTTATCAGACTTTTGCTTCCAGATTTATAGGAAAAATATTAAAACTGACCAACTATCGAAAAAAAAAATTTTTTGAAAAAAAAAAAAAAATCCACCTTTTCGGCCAAAAAATTTTTTTTTTTTTTTTTTAAACTACAACTGTTACATTTCTTATTTTTAGTGGGTCTATAGAGAAAGGATGGAGCTACAAATTCTTCTCTATACTTTATTCGATATGATTACTTGGTTTTGAGATATAGCTTCTCAAAAGAGTCCAATTTTTAACAAATTTCAAATTTTCCAAAGTTTGAGAGGCCTTATCACCCTTCAAACAAATACCATTTAATAAACTCTAAATAAAAATTGTAGCCCTTCCACTCCTCTAAACAATATCCAAAAATAAAAAAAATATGTAGGTGGCGTTATTTTTCAAATAATTTTTTTTCTCCGAAAGGGTACGTTTTTTTTAGCAAAATTTTTTTCCAAGAAAAATTTCAAGTGCTCATAACTTTTTTCTAGACGTGATATCAAAATCCTGTTCCACTAATGCAAGAAATTGGGGCTAAGATTGTTCAGATAAATTTTCAACTCGTGTGGACCAGTGGTTTGCCCACGCTATTCATTTTTCTTCAACTTTGAAAGCAAATAACTTTCAAACCGTTATAGACTTAGAAAAAAAATCCTCGAAATCAACTTAGAACTTCGGGGAAAAATGCATATACCCTGAAAATTTCAGCTCAATCGGTTAAATAATAAAAAACTTTTTTAAGATTGGAAGTTAGTGATAATTAGTACTGTAGCTAGCAGGACTCTTCGCTCTTAACTGTATTAGTTTGCACTGCGGAATATAATTAATTTCTCGTTCCCGCCTTTTACGCTGTGAAGGACGCCTCACTCTAATATAGGCTTACTTGTGTGAACGCCGCTTACTTTGTGTTTTACTGCTACTCGTAGTTAATCTTTATTTATTCAACAACAACTACTAGTGATTATTTGTCTATTATACAAGTATCGCTATATTGCATATCAAGCAATGTTTGTATTTTCTGCACAGTGTCCTTCAGAGAGATCATTGCTATCAGAAGACACTTCTAGCCCTTCTGTACACTGCAGAATATCCTCAGCCATCAAGGAATTGATCCCTTCTTTGGCCCAGCCAGTATGACACAATACTAGATAGGGTCCCTGTCATTATTCCTGTCTTTATTCTTTTTGAACAATTCAGAACTGTATTTTTGTATAAAATAAAGAACCAATCCCAGCCTTCGTTATTGTACCTACACTTACCATCTAAGTGCCTGCCAACCATCAACTATAGTACGTTAAAAAGAAATATAAATATTAATAGAAAAATAACCTTTGTGATCGGTGTCAAGAATGCGCATAAATAAGTTCAATGAAAATAATAATAATAATAATAATAATAATAATAATAATAATAATAATAATAATAATAATAATAATAATAATAATAATAATGTAAAATAAAAATAAATAATAATAATGATATTTTAATAATAAAAATAAAAAAAAAAAAAAAAAAAAAAAAAAAAATAATAATAATAATAATAATAATAATAATAATAATAATAATAATAATAATAATAATAATAATAATAATAATAATAATAATAATAAATAATAATAATAATAATAATAATAATAATAATAATAATAATAATAATAATAATAATAATAATAATAATAATAATTAATAATAATAATAATAAATAATAATAATAATAATAATAATAATAATAATAATAATAATAATAATAATAATAAAAATAATATTAATAGCAATAATGGTAATTATAGCAACAGTAGTAAATATAAATGTAAATAGTAACTGATGCATTGAAGCTAAGGATCCCCATTACTTTGCAAAAAAAATAATAATAATAATAATTTGAAAACGGAAAAAGAAATGAGAATTTATTGCTGAAGAAAAGGGAAACGAAAATGTCTCCGAAAAATAATGCTTAGAAGAATCTCCAACTCCCTATCTCCAAAATTGGGCAGCGAGGGAAATAAAACATTTACAGAAAAGGCATATGCATATTTGAGATAATTAGGAAAATAAGTGCCCCACACCAAAAGAGAAAAAGAAATTTCCGAAGTCTAGAATCACCGATTGTGACTGAACGAAATGGGCAACTTGAGAAGAAGAAAAAAAGACTGGTATTTCTGGACTGAAAAGTGAGGAATAAACTTCAGATATTGGTCATAAATTCAATAAGTTTTACTCGGTATAATGACCAGGTGAAGTCTGACTGGCAGAAGAGATTGCTAAAACAAAGCAATAAATCCATAGACTTTGATGACATAATCATGTATTCATCATAGACTTTAACTACATAGACAGCGCGCCAGATTCAAAAAGTGAGCCAAATTGAACCTTCTTTTCCGAAGCCGGAGGGAAAGGCCCTAGATTAATATTGTGTTTATTATCACGGTACTGAAAAGTGACCGCATAATAGAACAAAATGGGATTTTGTTCAGCTATTAATTGTTCAAATAAATCGACTTTAAATTGTGGAAAGTCATTTTTTTGGTAAGTAATTTAAAAAATATATATATTTAAAGATGTGCCACCTTATAAAATAAGTTTATTTTGATAACTAAGGTAGGTAATTAACCGAAAAATTAGGTTGACCATTTCGTTTACAGTATTTAAGATTGTAAGTAAATTATGAAAACAATTATTGCACTTTTTGTTGCTCAAAACAGTGAAAAAAAAAATAATGTAGTTTTATACCCAATATTAATTTTTATTAATATTATTCTTAATTAAAACCATAGGTTTTAAGTGAACACTGCATAGATTTCTATCCATTATGCAAGGAATGGTATTGAAGGTTTGGTGTCATTACAACAGAAGAAGATTACATTTTTTATATAAATAAAAAATAAATAGGATGAAGGTTTTTTTTAAATATATAAAAAAAGAGATTCTGAAGTTAGTCTATGATTATATGTAAACTTTGTTACATATCAACCATATCCAAAAACCCTGCAAGCTCTATTGTTCTATGATCTTGGAAATTTAATAATATTAACTATATACAAATTTACATCAATAATTCAGCATTCAAATGTATTGTGACATCAGGCTTCATTTTTTTTCATTACAATTTTCAAATGAGTGACAATATAAATATGATGAATAATAAAATGATATATGTAGAAATGTAAATTACATTTAGATCTGTATCCTTTTTGTAGTAGTTAATAAAATATAGTTTAAAAGTAATTATAAAAAAGCAAAAGTTATATATGGGCCCTAATATCTACATCATTAAATTTTTAATATATTGTAATTATATAATCATATGCCATCACTATATATATATATATATATATATATATATATATATATATATATATATATATATATATATATATATATATATATATATATATATATATATATATATATATATAGGTTAGTGATTTTTGTTAATTTTTTTTTAAATGAATTTTTTTTTTTTTTTTTTTTTTTTTTTTTTTTTTTTGAAATTTTATTTAAAGTTAATTTTATTAGTAATTAATAATTAATTAGTTAATTAGTTAAAACTTATTTAAATTATAATTTTTAAAAAAAGTACAAACTATTTTAAATTTTATATAAAAAGGATAGATAGGACCAATTTGCTGTATTTAAATTTTAAAGAAAACGAGTAGTAAACTGTATTATATTTTAAAAAAATAGTTTTATTGGTTTTTTGTATTCAAGTTAATATTTTAAGTAAATTTAAAAAGAATTTTGAATGTTGTGTAAAATAATGAAAGGGAATTATGGGAATTTTATGCACAATGACTTACAGCTATAATTTAAAAAAGCATAATTGTGTCCATAACTGACAATGTTTTTTTTTTTTTTTACTATTAAAAATAATATAATTTGCAGTATTATTAATGACATTAAAATTCCTATTGAGGATAAAATGTAATAAGGACAGTACTGCAAACTATTCAAAAACCAGTGGCATATCATCTCTATTATTTAATAAAGCAGAAACCTATATAGGATATAAGGTACAAACAAATTTATGATAATAATTAAGCTAATGAGAAAATAAAACTATAATACTGTAGAGTTTACAGGCATGCTTTCAGATTTTTAAAATATCAAGGGTTAAATTGCATGTATTGTAATAAAATAAACAATTAGAATTGAAAATTTGATTAATTTAAAAACAAATTTTGCCAGAAAATATGTACAATTTTAACTGAATTTCTTCAAAGCTATTTGAGCTCAAAAATGTAATCATACATTTGTTGCAATTTGATTTTTCCTGAATGATATAAAACATATGAACTAGGTAAAATATAACTAAAATATAATATTTTTTTTTTTTTTTTTTTTTTTTTTTTTTTTCAATTTAAAAAATCAAAAACAGGAAATGTTTTGTATTTTATGATGAGTGTTGTTCTAGGAGTCTGCCATTTTGGATTCAGAATGTATTAATATATTAAATATATATATGCTACATTCTGAAAGAATAAACTGCCAACCATTCATGTCAGGAAATATAAGGATTTCTACATCTCTATTTCCTAATGGTGAGTGATAGGGTGTTTATGCTTTTATTACTTATTAATTATATATTATTAATTATATATATTTATATATATATATAGTATATATATATATATATATATATATAGTATATATATATATATATATATATATATATATATATATATATATATATATATATATATATATATATATATATATATATATATATATATATATATATATATATATATATATACTCAGGTAGGCAAATTGCAGAGACATCATTTTTTTTACTAGAGTTGAAGATATTTATTGAAGAGCTAAATTAATTGTAGGAATCATATCAAAGAAATGATGAAGGACAAGTTAATAATAGGCAAGTAAGTAGCTGCTCAGCCACAATGAGGCTGCAGCAAAATGGCTGAAACCCTCTTTTATTATATTTATGCATATTAGTGTTGTGTAAATATAATAAATAGTAATACTTTGTTGATAAATATGTTTCTTTGGATAAGTTGCATAATTATTTCCAAAGGGGGACTGAGGATATATATATATATATATATATATATATATATATATATATATATATATATATATATATATATATATATATATATATATATATATATATATATATATATATAAATTTTTATTATTATTACATCTAGTGTTAAATGAAGCAGCAGCATTTTTGCTGTCAATTAGTCATAAAATTCCTTTGGGTATTATATATATATATATATATATATATATATATATATATATATATATATATATATATATATATATATATATATATATATATATATATATATATATATATATATATATATATATATATATATATATATATATGCAAGCTAAGAAATTGATTGTTTATAAAAAAAAATTTGGTTATTTTATCATATTCAAAATATTGTGAGAAGAGAACCACAGATCAAAACCTTTTGATTTTTTCAGTGAAACTAAAGTGACAGGGCAGTATTTTCATTTAAGAATTGAAGACATTTGTTCACCCTTGTTTTGAATGAGCCTGAAAATAAAATTTTACTGCAACAGGCATTTGCTAGTATAACAAGATTGTTGTTTGTGATAACATGCTTTTACAGTCATATTTAATTTGTATTTATTTATAACCTTTATAAAATTCAGATCATTGGGTCAAAAAATAAAAAGTTATGACAGTTTTGATAATTACAAGAACTTTTTCAAAAATTTCTCAAAAAAATTTTTTTTTTTTTTTTCACAATTCCATCATCATCAAAAGACTAATTCATAAAATGCTTGGTAACTTTTTTTATTTTTTCAGAGTACTTAGAAAGATGATGAGGTAAAATTTTCAATTCTGGAATATTTTTTTTATTGAATCAGCCCTTCAAGTTTTTTCTACATTTTGTTTCCCCACCCCCACACCTCACACCCTTGGAAAACTGAAAAAGCCCAATAGGTCCCAAAAACATATATATATATATATATATATATATATATATATATATATATATATATATATATATATATATATATATATATATATATATATATATATATATATATATATATATATATATATATATATATATATATATATATATATATATATATATAATAAAGAGAAGGCACATAAGTGTTTGAAACCAAAGTTAAGGAACTACCAACAAAACAGGTTCAAAAGATTCGTAATCAACCAGGAAAATCTGAACTACCAATCCTCTGTCTGGCGTAATGAACCAACATCAGAATCGGTTAATTATTAGGTGATTTTATGTTCAATGTATATTTTTTTATATAATCTGATGAAGCATGTTAACTGTAATTTAGTATAAAAACTCAAGAGGGGTTAAATGACTTAGAGTAACTCACTTGCAGTTCCTCTCCTGCATTGGTTAAGCACCACTAAATCTATGTAGTTATGGAGATATTCATCATTATTATTATTTTTTATGCATATTCTAAAATATCACTTAACAATGATTGTCAGATTTGTTATGAAAAGAAAATTCTAAATTATATTAGTACTCTATTTCAGTTTTATAATTTAGAAAGCTTTATTTCTTTACTGAGTAACAGATGTAGAAACCTGATCCTTTATTTTAATGATTTTTAATAATAGAAACTCAAACTGGCTTCTGATACCCATATATATGCTCAAGAATCTCGAACCTAAAATTAAATTGGGAAGGGTTAAAGGTTAGGTAGAGGAGGATGTAAATGTTACATTTTGAGTGTATGTAAATGTGAAATAATTTCCAATTTGATTTTTTTAAATTACAGGTAAAATTGCAATTCGTTATCGGACTCTTTAATCTACAGAAGAGAGAGAGAGTTTCCATTTTGGTAGTAAGTTCAGAACGAAGCATGTCGAGTGGTAGAATCAGAAAATGAAAGTCGTCTCAAATACTTAGTATTTCCGTCGCTAACAGTTTTCCCTTGAGAGTTGGTAGATTTTAATTAGTTTCTGTAAGTGACAGGTATTTTAATTTTCCTATTAAGGTGTTTAACTGCATATTTTTATGAACCGAAAATCGTGCCAACTTCAATTCGAATCAAATATTTTATAAATTACCCAAATATTGTGAAATTTACTGACTACTTAAATTATTTTTATTTAAATATTATTTGAATATTCATGAGATATATTCTTCAATGTCTTGAGTTTATATTTCACTTGCTTCATTTAGCTTTCATCTTTTCCCATTTATTCATACATTAATATGTGAAATCAACTGGATTAATGATAGTTTTTATCTGAAGTCAAAGAAAATTGGGAATATAAATGATGTTAATTTTTCCATTCATAAAATAATTAAAATTGTTACAAATTTGGTATCAACTTCAGTACAATAAAAAATATCCAAATATATTTTGATTGTCTTTCCTTTGTTAAATTTTATTTTTTTTTTCAGTTACACTTTCAAAATCTTAAAAATAGTTTCTTTAAATGAAGCCGATTTTAAATTTTATTGCTGAATTGAAAATAATTTGAAAAGATTTTTAGGTGTTTTTTCATCAAAATCAGACTATGTATTATTATTAAGTAATAATTAACCATTAAACGTGTGTTATTCTCCTCCTAGACTTTACATTTTTTTTGTTATAATAGTCTTCTTTTAAACTAGTATTAAGTTAACTGCTTCAGTAGAACTGTAATTGTAAT
>SEYY01024430.1:25000-30000 GCA_009176605.1 Armadillidium nasatum | reverse complement strand
ATTTTCTGCAAAAAAATTTTTCTATTAAATTTGATAATATTTAATTTAAAAAAATTAAAGAGATAAAAAACTAAGATGAATTCTCAACAGGCCAAATTTAACATAATCTTTTCAATGTATTTTTACACCTCAATCTTTCTCATTCACATTTTTGAAAGTTCAACGCTAAGGAACATTCTTCTCTTTTCAGCCGAAGAGGAAACTTAGTTTATTTAATGAAATATGAATTGATCAGGAATCGACCCAGAAAGCCTGAATATATATATATATATATATATATATATATATATATATATATATATATATATATATATATATATATATATATATATATATATATATATATATATATATATATATATATATATATATATATATATATATATATATATATATATATATATATATATATAATATAATATAAAATAACAATGGTAATCATAAAATCAAAAACTATATATATATATATATATATATATATATATATATATATATATATATATATATATATATATATATATATATATATATATATATATATATATATATATATATATATATATATATATATATATATATATATATATATATATATATATATATATATATATATATATATATATATATATATATAATATATATATATAAAGGCAAAAGGAAAAATTTACAATATTGTACATTTGAAATAAAAATACAAATACATATATTTTTTAACATTTTTTTTGTTTTCTTTATAACTGTAATAAAAAATTATTTTAAAGATAAGCGGTAACTAAAATATTTTGTCTTTACAGCGTAACTATGCTTAGATTTTATTTCAAATAATTAAGTTTTAGGCCCATTTTCAATATATCTTAATGATTATTAGGTTCCATATAAAATAACAAACACCAAGTTATTACTTTTCCAACATAACTATAGTTAAGAAACTCAAAAATTTCCAAGTAACTACAATCAAGCAATATTAGTCCTTGGTTAAGATATTAAATTATCAATTCGTAAGAACAAACCATTCTTTTCAAGGGTAAACTCAAGTAATCATTATTAATATATTATGATTTATTTAATGAAAAACTTTGCTATATAAACATATATATATATATATATATATATATATATATATATATATATATATATATATATATATATATATATATATATATATATATATATATATATATATATATATATATATATATATATATATATATATATATATATATATATATATATATATATATATATATATATATATATATATATATATATATATATATATATATATATATATATATATATATATATATATATATATATATATATATATATATATATATATATATATATATATATATATATATATATATATATATATATATATATATATATATATATATATATATATATATATATATATATATATATATATATATATATATATATATATATATATATATATATATATATATATATATATATATATATATATATATATATATATATATATATATATATATATATATATATATATATATATATATATATATATATATATATGTGTGTGTGTGTGTGTGTGTGTGTGTGTAAGTATGGTAGGTGCATATGTCGTCAACGCTGATGAAAGTTAAAGAGGTGAACCCTATGGAAATTTATTTTGAAACTGTCAACAGAGAGGTTCAATTAGGCATCCTTTCTTACTGGTTAATTCTCGAATTTAAAAATGAAGTGAATGAATAGCAAATCAAAGAGGCTTTGAAAATTCATTTTATTAACTTTTTTATTTAAATATTTCAAACAAAGTAAAGTTTGGATTATGACTCCGGCTTAAGTTGAAGCTCCGGATTCATTTGTTTAGTTAACAAGCATCTTAGATCATTTCTAGATTTTTAACTTCGATAATATTTGATAGTTCATCGGATGTGTCTTGGATCTCAATTTTCCCATTGTCAACTTCTTTTATATTAGATCCACTTTTAAATCTAGAAATTATTTATTTAAAATAAACATAATTTTTAATTCATTGTTTAATATCTCATGATTCCATTTCAGAAATATCGACATACTTCATCAATGCATCAAAAAAAAAATTGGTCGTTATTGGTTTTATAAAATGAATGAAGAGAAAATTACTTTACAGGTAATTTCTATATGATACTTTCTAGTAAGAGTATGTTAAATGTTAAGCCTGGTTTTGTTACTCTTCTGCCCTTTTTATCTGGTTCTTATTAAGACGCTTATTCCTTTTATATCATTAGTTTATTTCAATTCAAGTAAGATACTGAAGTCATTTAAGTGAGTGAGTCTTTCTTGATATTTATTTAGAAACCAGAGGGGCAGTTGCTCGAACTTGTCTTATTCATTATAAATAATGATGAAATAGAATCTTTTCATTCATTTTACACGTACTTCATCAAAAAAATAAATTTTCATCAAATTTTTGTAGGAATAACAATAAATCACTAAAATAATTTAACAAATTTGCACAATTGAATTTTTCTTCTTCTTTTATAGGTTTTGAAGAATCATTTCCTATCTGAAGTATTTGGAAATGAAGTTCATACTTGTTTCGGCTCAGCAAAGGACCACTTTGGCGTGCTACTTATATTACCAACAAAAAACTATAAATGAAGAAAATTCCTTTTCAAGAAATGTAGTGTTCACATTCCATCATGCAAAAATTGATGGCTATTCTGGATTTAATAACTGTAACAGCTTTTTGAAAATTTTAAATGATGTGATCGGAGAAAATGTACAAAAACTTTACGTTTGTGAACAACTTAGGAAAGGAACTGATAGAGCTGGAAAAAACAGATGATAAAATATCGGAAGAACAACCCTGAATATTGTACAGAAATAAAAACAATAAAGAGAATATTTAATTAACAATGTAAAACTTCTGTCAACCGAATTTTTACCTCTTTCAAACACTGTGGAAAAGAAAACAAAATTTATTCACGGTAAAATTGATAAAGAAACTACTATTAAATTAATCAAAGTTTTGAAATCAAAAAGGATTTCATTCCATACAGAATTTTGTTGTCTTTTCAATTGGGTTTTAATGGATATTTTCATTGAAAAAGGATTGACTGATAAAGGAAATAGAGTTACCATCAATCCACACTTTAAATTTAAAGAGATTCTGGAAAAAGTCTTTGTCAGTACAATTGGGATCATATGCGATGCTTATTAAATTAATTTATTAATTGATTTTAGTAATAATAATAATAATAATAATAATAATAATAATAATAATAATAATAATAATAATAATAATAATAATAATAATAATAATTAATGTTTTTTAATTTTTAGATTTTCAAAATTTTATATAAAATACGATATTTGAAATGATTCAATTTATTTTCATTAAATATTTGAAATAATTAGAAATGAATAAAAGCTGCTTCAAAAATTTTATCATTATATTAATTTACAATGTAAACAAAAATTAAATTAAATTTAGAATGAGTTAATAAAATAAAAAAAAAAAGACACGCAAACACACAAGAAATTTTCTTTGCTAAATTCAAAAGAACTACCGAACTTTTTTGACATCAAACATAACAACCAATAACTAAATCAAATATTGAGAACCTACGATACGTACTTTTTTATTTTATTTTCATTTTTTATTTTTTATTTTTTTTAATTTTTTTTTTTTATTTTTAGGTCCTACAAGTTCACTAATACATTCTCAATTTTAATTTTATTGTTTTTTTTCCTTTAGAACATCATTTATTGTTATTTTCATTCATAAAGTGATGGAGAAATTAAGTTTCTGAGGCATAGAAAACTATTATGTTTTCTTTGCCCCAATTTGAAAAATTAGTTCTGAGTATTAAAAAAAAAAAAAAAAAAATTTTCATTCAAGTTTTAAAATCTATTAACATTTTCTATTGATTTAATATATATTTAGGATTTTAATACATATATACTAACATAAGAAAATAAAGGATTTTCAATATTATATGTGTATTATTTGAAATGCACCGCTTGAATTAAAATGTTAGACTATCTTGAGAAGTGGGAAATTATATTCTGAACAATAGTGAATGGAGCCAAAAAGGTTGAGAATCACTGGTTGATTGGGTCAACATTTATTTTATAAAATGTTTGTCGACTACTTGAATTATTTCTCGAAAATTTAGACCAAACATCATTATTTTTTGGATGGTGTGTCGACAAACTCTCAGTTCTCATTTAGTATTGCCAATGATTAATACTAATTCCATAAATCCTTTCTTTGATAAGTACAGTAGTGAACAAAAGTTCGTTCCTATTAAGCTGGAAATAAATATTTATATAAAATGGAGATCATTTCATAAAAGCTCTATTTTGAATAAAAAGAAAATAAAAACATTGAGAGAGGCTTAATTGAACTGTGATTGGCTGAACCTGAGATGATCTCCATTTTATATAAATATTAATTTCCAGCTTAATAGGAACGAACTTTTGTTCACGACTGTACATGATTACCATTGGAAAATAATAAAATACTAAATTTTAAAGGGGTTCTTACCCATAAATACACTGAAGAAGTAGAAATTCAACCTTTAAATTCATTTTCACATTTTTCAAAACTACATTAAAATAAAAATTTTAAATATTGGCTATTATGATTTAAAAATTATTTAAAATTTTTTTAATTTTTAATTTTTTTTTTTTTTTTAATCTAAAATTTAAATAAACCACTCATTTTTAGTTTAATAAAAAATTATTTGGGTAATTTTTTAATATGGTAAAAAATAAAAATTTGTTAAAGAAATGTTTGTAGATTCAAGCAATCCTATATATATATATATATATATATATATATATATATATATATATATATATATATATATATATATATATATATATATATATATATATATATATATATATATATATATATATATATATATATATATATATATATATATATATAGGCACAAGCGCATTTGGGGGAACGTTTTCTGAAAAAAAAATGGAAAATACCCCAAATCGTAGAAATGAAAAGG
>SEYY01024430.1:12500-15000 GCA_009176605.1 Armadillidium nasatum | reverse complement strand
GCCACCTCTGTTCTGTGGAACTCTCTACCATCACCTATTTTTCCTTCTGAATTTAATCTTCCACTCTTCAAGGCTTCCATCTGGGCCCACCTGAGGATTGTGCGTTAGGTGTCTGCGTGTTCAAATGTGTTTACTCCCTATAAGTATGCCCCCTCCTTTAAAAGGGCTCTGCCCGTGAGTGGTGGCGATCTATATATATATATATATATATATATATATATATATATATATATATATATATATATATATATATATATATATATATATATATATATATATATATATATATATATATATATATATATATATATATATATATATATATATATATATATATATATATATATATATATATATATATATATATATATATATATATATATATATATATATATATATATATATATATATATATATATATATATATATATATATATATATATATATATATATATATATATATATATATATATATATATATTGTTAATGTAAACAAGACTAGTGAATTTAATTTTGCAGAAGAAAGTATTTATTAAAAATAAGATCAATAATTTGCAATGAAAAATTTAATTTTTCAATCCTTAATATTTTTTAACTAGGTCAAAAATAAATTATTATGGATACCCAAAAAATTTTGAATTAACTTTTATTTCCATATTATTTTTTATTTAAAATAATTTATAGTTACCGCTGTTAACAAATTTTAAATTTAAATTTAAAATTTTTTTCAATTTTTTTTTTTTTTTTTTTTTTATATTTTTTTTTTAAATTTTAAATTTATTATAAGAATTTAATATTGAAACTAAATTTTTAGACAGGTTGCAAATAAAATTAATTCTTTAAATGTAAATATCATTAAAAATATGTTAATAAGGAATTTCTGAGTTGTATAACTCTTAATTAATTAAATATATATAAATATTTAGAACAACGGATTGAATGCTCTATAAACAAATTTATTATTTTCGGTATGGAAAGTAATTTTGTTAGAAGACTTTATACTTCCACAGAAGACTACTTCAACCTTCATTTTATATTATTTTAGGTTAGGTTAGGATACGTTGTTAGGTTAGCCAAGTGTTTATTTACGTTAGGTTAGGCTAGGTTATATTAGTTTTTTTTTTTTTTTTATTAATTTTACTTTACTTTTATACAAACTGCAATATAATATTTGAAAGAATTTTACAAGATTTTTCTACTTATATATATATATATATATATATATATATATATATATATATATATATATATATATATATATATATATATATATATATATATATATATATATATATATATATATATATATATATATATATATATATATATATATATATATATATATATATATATATATATATATATATATATATATATATATATATATATATATATATATATATATATATATATATATATATATATATATATATATATATATATATATATATATATATATATATATATATATATATATATATATATATATATATATATATATATATATATATATATATATATATATATATATATATATATATATATATATATATATATATATATATATATATATATATATATATATATATATATATATATATATATATATATATATATATATATATATATATATATATATATATATATATATATATATATATATATATATATATATATATATATATATATATATATATATATATATATATATATATATATATATATATATATATATATATATATATATACTGTGAAGAATAAAGCAAGACAAAGTTGAGGTTAACGCCAAAAATTTTCACAAACACCTTCAAACAAGCCCATTTTACTGCAATATATATATATATATATATATATATATATATATATATATATATATATATATATATATATATATATATATATATATATATATATATATATATATATATATATATTCAAGAAGCTAATCCATATTATTTTATAGTAATTTAGGTATATTAAAAATATTAAAAGTATTAATTAATAAAAAAATAGAAAAAACAAATGAAAAAAATCCGACACAGCAGAAAAGACAAAGCTCCATTGGGCGAAGGAAAACAAGACATCAAACTACATCAAAACTGACTTTAAATTCAATACAACGTAATAATAGGGAGCATCACGAGCTCTCACTGCGTGTGGAAACGCGATTCACTCGCTCTGAGCTCGTGATGGCTTGAAGGGCATTGGTATTGTGTCTGCCTGGAAGAACGGCATATCCCGTCGTCGGTGAGGTCCGCTCTCAAAAACAAAGCAAAAAACGACGTAATAAACAGTCAAGGAAAGAGGGTTCAAACACCGCCCTTAAAAGGCAGGCAAAATGAAGTGAGAAATGACATCTGGGCGTAGTAAAACCGGAAACTGTCACGGCATCGTCTAAAATGTTTCTAATTTCAGTGCTTAAAATGTTCCAAGAAGAAGTTTGAAAAATTGTCTTTAAAAAAAAAAAAAAAAAAAAAAAAAAAAAAAATAAAATCATTTT
>SEYY01024430.1:0-7500 GCA_009176605.1 Armadillidium nasatum | reverse complement strand
AAAAGCCAGTTGTTATAACTGATGGGAAAAAATCTCAGGTATCCGCGATAGGCCTGGCCCAGCCAGCGGTATCCGCCAGTGGGCCCAAGAAACCCAAGGATCTTCCTAGAAAGATCCTACTGACAGGACGAAAGTCCTACCTGGGGTTAGGTGAAAAAAAAAAAATATACAAGCCTTTTTTATTAGTAAGTTTATTTGCCTGAGTAATAATTATTAAGTGAATATAGTAAATAAATTTTTATTAAGTTATTTAATTTTTTTTTCTTCAAAGTACAAACCATTTTAAATATTTTTTTATATGAAAAAAATGGCGAAAATGCGACTGATCGATAGAACCAATTCAATGTATTTAAATTTTAAAGAAAACAAGAAAAATATATCATATTGTTTTTAAGAATATTTAATGGTTTTGTGCTTCATTTAATTTTTAATATTACATTATTAAGATAAATACTAAATTAAAATAAAAATATTAATTTTCAGCATTGTAACTCTCAGCACTTAAATTTTGAAGAAAAATAAAACATTAATTTTCTGTAATTAGATTATATGCAAATAGTGACTGTTAGAGCTTTGAATAGAATATTAAATTTAAGAGAATTGGTCCGATTAAATAAATAATGAAAAATAAAAAATAAAAATTCATCTTAAAAAAAAAAAAGGTTTTGTGGTAGATTGGAAAATGCTGACACATCGTAATCCAAAAGCTTTTTATTCTCTTTTGTTCTTTTTTTTAAAATAATTCTTTGGAACAAGTTAAACAATAAACTTTTTTGAATGTTTATGTTTATAAATGCTAGTTAGCTTATATTTAGGTGTTGTTTTTTCAATTAAATGAAATTTGTGATTAATAAGGGTTGCTGAGTCACGGTCACGGTCACGACCATGGTCATGGTCACGGTCACGGTCACGGTCCTACTCGTACAGCTTGGGGGAAAAAAAAAAAAAAAGTAAAAAACTCATTAATTTTTTAAAAAAAATATTTCTATTGAAATTTTAAGATTAATAAATTTTATATAACTCACCCACCTTTTATCTAAAGACAGAATTCAAAAGTAAAACATTGTTTCAGGTTTCAATAATTTAGCAAAAAATATCGTTGGACATTAATAAATTTTTTCCCACAGCTTGCTTTATATATTAATTGTAATTCATTTTCTTTTTTAAAGTTCTGTTATGATATTCTGAACTTAAAAATATGAAGACAGTGACGTTTTTTTTTATAAATTATTTTTAAAAATCAAGATTTTTTTAAAAAAAATCACTCAGAAAATCAAGTGATTTATTTTATTTGACTTTTATTGTGTCCCTCTCGTATTAAGTTCCCTGCCATCTTTTTCTGTTCCCAAACCCACTGACTTGAACTTTGTGTTTCTACCTTTTACGTAAAAACGTTTCTTTAATTAATGGTGAAAACACCCATAAATAGAATGCAAATGAAATTTAAATTCAGTATCTAAAAATTAAAAGACATATTATAAGCTTATAAATAATAAACATTAAAATTTAAATACCTAATATATATTTCATTATTTAATGTAAATATAAATATTTCAAAAAGTACTTAAAACTTTTAAGTAGTCTTTTATTTTAAATTAATATTTTATTACAATGGATAACTATTTATTTAGAAAAAAATTATTTCCAATTAGATATTTAAATTTTTTCGTTAATTTCGGCATAATTGGGGGAAATAATCCGGATGGTAATTTAATATATATATATATATATATATATATATATATATATATATATATATATATATATATATATATATATATATATATATATATATATATATATATATATATATATATATATATATATATATATATATATATATATATATATATATATATATATATGCGGTAGAAATTAGCCAGTTTCTCGGAACTATCGTAAGAACAATTAAGTTTCGATTTGTGTTGATATTCTTTATGGTATAATGATACTAAAATCGATTGAAATCCAAAGGGTTCTTCTAAAATGAAGGTTCTGAGTGGAACTAAAATAAAACATATTGGTTAGAAGTTTTCAA
The DNA here is from genome assembly GCA_009176605.1 of Armadillidium nasatum. NCBI lineage: Eukaryota > Metazoa > Arthropoda > Malacostraca > Isopoda > Armadillidiidae > Armadillidium > Armadillidium nasatum. The sequence continues at coordinate 5,462 of SEYY01024430.1, read as the reverse complement.
AAATTATATATATATATGTAAGATAATAAAATAAAAATATTTGACATATTTTAATTAAATATATTATTAAGAAAGAAAATTAAAAAAGTTTGAATTATCATTCATATACTTTTATTTTCATATATATCTCAATTAGTGTAGGTAACATTTTCATTTATTTATTTTATGTTTATTAAGAATTAAGTAATAAATATACCAAGAAGAAAACATTGATGAACTCGGAGGGGGAACTCATCGAGAAGACATTGAATTCCGTTGCTGCCGGAGCTGAGAAATGAAGAATTTTTGAAGACATAAAAAGAATCTTGACCATTTCCTATAAGCGGTTGTCAATATATATATATATATATATATATATATATATATATATATATATATATATATATATATATATATATATATATATATATATATATATATATATATATATATATATATATATATATATATATATATATATATATATATATATATATATACTTTATGTGTACGTGTATAATACACACTTATAATGTTATATATACAATGCAATACATTCAATCACTCCATAACTACCTGCAATTTGTAAACTTCCATAATATAATTGTATCATGTTGCATTCATATTTTTGGAGTTGGCACGAATTTCGAAGTAGCTGTAACTTTAGATTGTGCCTTTTGGGATCTTTGTTCATTGAAGAGTCTGTACAAGAGTACAGGTTTGGCCAAGCTATTCTGAACAATCCTAAATTTCGATAACGTATGAAAATTGTCATTCAAGAAAAATTTGTCATTGGGAAAATATTTTAAAATATACCGATACTTTTTAATTGTATTATAATGTTTTAATGTGATTTTATTGATATTATAAGAGCAAACTGAAATGCATTTAAATTTTATTTGGCTTATTATTAAAACTTTTTTTTTATTAATTTCTTTAAATATTTTAATTTAATAAACAAAACTTCTTAACAAACCGTTAGGAATATATCTAAAATCTGTTTATATATTATGACATGAAATTTGAATTCAAATCGAGATTTACATGGTAAAAGATTATAAGAATTCCTGAATGTAAGTTCTTTTGGTATAAAATTTGATGCTATTTTGGTAAATAAGACAACACATTACTTTTTATAACCCTTGATTAACAAAATTTAGGCCTTTAAAACTTAACCGAATACTTCAAGAAACATTCCTAAACCCATAATAACTTAACAAGGGTGTTAAATACCCATAAATAAGAGCTTTTATTTTCTATTGATTTTAATCATCGATAAAAATAACATTTTTCTTCTACCGAACTGATAAATATGTTTAGAATCAAACAAATGGATATGTAATCTTTTAAATTCCCCAAAATAATTTTTGAATTTGCTTGAAAAAATCATTTATCATTGTTATACTGTAAAGTTTGTTAAATTTTAGAATAATGGGTAACTATTTAATAAAAAATTTTTTTTATGGCATCCCTTGCAATATGTGCAGCGAAGTATATATCGGAGAGACGGGCGACATCGATAGACGCAGATATCAACACTTATACGACTTGCGCACATTTAACCAGTCCTCACCATTGATAGCTCATCTAGAAAAGGAGGGACATATGATAAAAATTGACAGATTTAAAACATTGAAATATATAAAGGACCACAAATACAGAAAGTTCTCCGAATCATATACAATAAAAAATAGTAACAACTTCAATAGAGACAGCGGAAACTATAAAATTGATAACATCATGAACGAATACTTAAAACAATCCGCATCGTGTGACAGTATAAAGCACACTCTCATTGAATGGACACGAGAACGATTAGGACAAACCAACTAATTCGGAAGCAAGGATTTGAACTAAAAAAAATTATTCAGCAGATTACTCTCAGACAGACCCTGAAAGAGGTGGACTGATACAGGCCACGAAAGCTAGGATAAGTCTGATATAATATTAAATAACATCGAAGAATATATAATCCAAAAATAAAGTTAATTTTAATAACTGTGTTTTAAATAAGCGATCTTTAGGGAATAAGGACTTTTAAATACATATATAAGTGCGAACTTAATTAGCGCTATAGAATAATATATATATATATATATATATATATATATATATATATATATATATATATATATATATATATATATATATATATATATATATATATATATATATATATATATATATATATATATATATATATATATATATATATATATATATATATATATATATATATATATATATATATATATATATATATATATATATATATATATATATATATATATATATATATATATATATATATATATATATATATATATATATATATATATATATATATATATATATATATATATATATATATATATATATATATATATATATATATATATATATATATATATATATATATATATATATATATATATATATATATATATATATATATATATATATATATATATATATATATATATATATATATATATATATATATATATATATATATATATATATATATATATATATATATATATATATATATATATATATATATATTACTTCCTGTCGCAGGAAGGCCTCCTCAGCCTGTTACTGGCATCACCATACGTCTCCACTTCGGTATGTCCGAGGCTGATCCCAGAGTTTCTCGAGCAAATTCAATTTCATGCAGCGGCTTGCTAAGCCTGTCCTCCCCTAGAGACTTCAATGTCCAGTATCAAGTATACAAAGAAGGTCCATCACAATGCATATTAAGTTCATCAACACACACATACACACACATATATATATATATATATATATATATATATATATATATATATATATATATATATATATATATATATATATATATATATATATATATATATATATATATATATTATATATATATATATATATTTCAGATGAAATTTCATATATTCGTGGATATGAGAAAGAGTTTTATTTCTGAGCAAAATCTAAATTAACGTTAAAATCTTTTAATTAATTAAATGATTCATATGCAGAATTTAGTTTTAAATTAAACAATATTATTAGAGTAAGACCCACCGTACAATAGCTACTACCTTTTGTGGCTGAAATTGCCAATATTTGTTCCGTTTTTAAATTGAAAAAGAAAATGGATTTATTTAGAAATTTGGCAAACAAGATAAAGTTATGGTCATTTTTAATAACTTATTTAAGTGTTCTTTACTTTTTATTATATATATTTAAAACTTCCTTAATTTTTAATACATTTTATTAAATATTCTTATACATCTTGCCTGACAAATTAGGAAAAGTTGAGGGTTTACAATCCATAAAAACGTCTAATGGATTTTTGGGAACAATATTTAAAGTAAGATAAATTGCTTCAAGACTAAACAAATAAAATAATAAATTTTAAATTTTGAAAATTTAATATGTATTTAATTATTAATGAATATTTTTAAAATTATTAAAGATAATAATAAAATTTATTTATAATTTTATTTACATACAAAATTTAAAATTAATAAATAACTATTTAAAAAAAGATTAAAAATATTTATTTGTAGAAATATAAATTTGATTAAGAATAATGTTTAGGGAGGCATTTTTCTATTTAGTGTGAAATTAAATCAGGGCAAGACCGAAATCCGAAACCGAAGCAAACATAGGGTAGAGTCAAAACCGGAGCCGGAGTCGGATATTTTTTAAATGAAAATGCCAGAAAAAAACTCTGTAGCCATTTTACAAAATAAAAAAAAATCTTCATATAAAATAAATTTTAAGATACAGAATAATCACGGTACACGGTATGTCATATCATTGTTATAAATTGGAAATTAAAGCTCTCTATCACTATATTCGACAATTAACTATGTTACTATTTTTTGAAGACATATTCCTTGAATACATTATTTTTATTTTTTGTTATAATTAATAGCTTAGAAATTTAATTTTGAATTTTATTTTATGAAATTAGAAAGCACATAGTAAATTGGAATGTAACTTTGAATAACAGGAAAAATAGTCATTGATATAATTTGAAACAAATTTAAGAAGATTGAAGGATTTTAATACACGCTACATTTTAGAATTATACTTAATGATATATATATATATATATATATATACATATATATATATATATATATATATATATATATATATATATATATATATATATATATATATATATATATATATATATATATATATATATATATATATATATATATATATATATAAAGAACTTTATGGGAAAGTTATACAATATTACAATTATTTAAAAAAAAAATGAAAAATATAGAGGAAATCTAAGGAAAAGATTCTCTTATTAGTTGTCACTTACTTCTATAAATTATTATGGTTGAACAAAGTCTTCTGAAATAAATATTAAAAGCTTTATTAGCCATTAGCTTTGGAACAAAATAAAATTTGACTTAATAAGTGTAATGGAAAAAAATAAATAAATAAATTGTATATTTCATTAGTTTTAGTGCATTCTCTCTAAATATTTAAACCTTAATTGTCTTGGATAAAATTATAACAAGAAATGATTTTGCGGAATCTATGTTAACAGGGAAGTATTTGTTTTTCCAAAATAAATCATTTTTATTAGTAAATAATAGTTACTTGCAGTAAGAAAAAAATGATAAATAATGGGGTATTATAGCCTAATTATTTTTGGTTCACTTTCTGTAATGTTTACAATTGCGCATGTGTATTGCAAATGATTTTTAAGTAATATTCTTTAGTTTAATGAAATCTTTGTGTATGTGGTAGTAATTAATTTAAAAGTTTGTATATTGATTAAGATTTTATGCAGAAAAAATCATTCTCCATATTATATATATATTATATATATATATATATATATTATATATATATATATATATATATATATATATATATATATATATATATATATATATATATATATATATATATATATATATATATATATATATATATATATATATATATATATATATATATATATATATATATATTATATATATATATATATATATATATATATATATATATATATATATATATATATATATATATATATATATATATATATATATATATATATATATATATATATATATATATATATATATATATATATATATATATATATATATATATATATATATATATATATATATATATATATATATATATATATATATATATATATATATATATATATATATATATATATATATAATATATATATATATATATATATATATATATATATATATATATATATATATATATATATATATATATATATATATATATATATTATATATATATATATATATATATATATATATATATATATTATATATATATATATATATATATATATATATATATATATATATATATATATATATATATATATATATATATATATATATATATATATATATATATATATATATATATATATATATATATATATATATTATATATATATATATATATAT
>SEYY01024429.1:10000-60465 GCA_009176605.1 Armadillidium nasatum | reverse complement strand
TCGTGTTTGGTATTGTCGAACACAATCTCATAACACTGTGCTTATTTTCTGATCTTCTAAGAAAATAACACATGTAATGAGAAGAAAAATCTTTTGTGAATAAATTAAGATTGAAAATTGGAGTATTTTAGAAAGAAAAAAAAATCGGATCTAGCAACCAACACAACAAAGATCAAATGAATTACTAGTTTAGACTCTCTTTGTCTGTACAAAAATTTTTATCATGAGCGATTACAAGTGGGGGAAGAGGCACTAACTTCCCCTTCCCTTCTGGAATACGGAAAAAAAGAATGTGGACAGTGTAGTTAAAAAAAAAAAAATAAATAAAAAAATAAAATAAAATAAAAAAAAACTATTAACTTGTACAATACTCATTAATTAAAAAAAAAATTATCCTGACTTTGAATAAAAAACAGTAATATGATTCTATTTCTTCATGCTTATATATCATTGTAATTTTATATATATATATATATATATAATATATATATATATTATATATATATATTATATATATATATTATATCCAAATAATGTAAATGATTTTAATGATATTAATGTATATATAATGTTAAGGCATGAAATAGTATTACTGTTTTTTAATCAAAGTCAGGATTTTTTTAGATGAGTATTGCTAGTTTATTTTATTTTTTTTTATTTTTTTTTAATAATAATAATTAATAATAATAATATAATTAATAATATATATATATATTAATATTATATATATATATATATATATATATAATATATATATATATATATATTATATATATCTATATATAATATATATATATATATATATATATATATTTATTAGGGATGGAGTGAAGTATCGGTATCGGTATCGGAGTATCGGCAAAATTCATACCGATAGTATCGGTATATTTTCAGTATCGTATCGTATCGGCTTTTTGGATAAGGTAAAGTATCGGTATCGGTATGGTAGTTATCGGCATATTTTCCTATACCGTTTCGGTATCGGTATCTAATTATTAGGTATCGGTATCGGTATCGTATCGGTAAAATTTTGTATCGCTCCATCTGATATATATTATATTATATATATTATATATTATATATATATATATATATATATATATATATATATATATATATTATATATATATAACACCCTAACTACAACCTAAGAGCCAAAAATTACTTTAAAACAATAAAATTATTAAAAGATAAAAAAGAGTAACAATTAACTAAAGCTTAAAAAGTACATATGTTAAAACTCCGTGCTTTCGATCTCAACACCAAGAGATCTTTATTCAAGGTAAGTAAAGAAAGAGAAAAAAAAAAAAAAAAAAAAAAAAAAAAAAAAAAAAAAAAAAAAAAAAAAAAAAAAAAAAAATAAAAAAAAATTATTCAAATATCATCAATTTTCACTTCGCCAAGGGACCGATTAAAATTATTAGTATTAAAAATTTTCTTATCTTATTTTGGCAAAATAGAACTAATATCTACTGATTTTTTTCTTTATGATGATGCAAACGCAGAGTTACGATCACCACGCTCAGACTAAGTCATGTTATAAATAGTTTTTTAATCATTTTCTCCAAAATTCCCATCATAATTCTGCAACTATAATTCCTGTATTCTCATTTCTATCCGACAAACGTGATTTAGATATAAATTTTCTTTTAAGAGTTTTAGGGACAGATTGTACAAACATTACCGTGTTTGAGAAAAGTCTTTTAATTATGGGGTCAACATGAAATGGAACGATAATTCTTTCATTAGAAGGTCCCTTTTTAACATTAGTCCTTACAACATATATTTTCTTCTTAGCTTTATAAAAAGCTTTAATTATTAGAAAGGGATCTTCTCTTATGAAATTTAGTCATAGGAGAGGAAGAGAGTTAATGCTCTATTTGTGATGTACATTTTGTATAAAGATAATATAATATATATATATATATATATATATATATATATATATATATATATATATATATATATATATATATATATATATATTTGAAGAAGTGGGCTTTGTAAAAAAAAAGAAGAAACGGGTCGCAATTAACATTATTTACATCAATAAGGATGTCTAAAAAAAAGAGATTTTGTTTTTCATTTTCTCAAGCGTAAATTTTATTGATGGTATTTTACTGTTTAATTTTTCCAAGAGCGTTGCATCAATATAGAGAAGAAAAAAAAATCACGTTATTGATATAAGTTCGGCAAAGTTGCTATTTTCTTGCCAAAATAATGATAATAGAAAGTTTTTAAAATCTTTCATCATTAAAAATACTAATAATTTTAATCGGTCCCCTTGGTGAAGTGAAAATTGATGATATTTTGAGTAATTTATTAAAAGATGAGAAGTTTTACAAAAAAATTTTGAAAAAATCATTTTTTGTCCAACCAACAAAATTTGATTGAGTCTTCGTCTTGGAGTAGATGTTTTATTTCTCTTTCTTTGCTGACCTTGAATAAAGATCTCCTAGTGTTGAGATCGAAAGCTCGGTTTTTTAACATACTTATTAAGTTATAGTTAATAGTTACTCTATTTTATATTTTTATTACTTTATTATTTTAAGGTAATTTTTGGCTCTTAGGTTGTAGTTAGGGTGTTTATAGAGTAAATTTATTTATGATATATATATATATATATATATATATATATATATATATATATATATATATATATATATATATATATATATATATATATATATATACCCCATTGGGTATATGGGATGCTATGGGTACTTCCCATCTCATCCCGGTGCCCAATGGTTCGTTCCATTTCGCGCTCACCTTCTTCTAAATCGGAGTAAACTCTCCTTCGCACACACACAACATTAATACAGACACCCTTTAAAATAAATTTAAAAAAACTAAATGATGGCCTCAAAAGAAGTTGCCTCGGAGAAGCCACGGGGGGCAGCTTCCAAACATAGCCCCTCATCCACCCTTCCCCATCACCACTTGGGAGTTGGTGGCCTCCGGTGATGGGGTTGGTGCCACCAAGACACAGCTGCCGGCTTGTCCTGATGCACGGTCTATTTTTTTCATTAATTTCTGCAACATTCGCGGTCTGCACTCTAATTTCCACTTTGTTGAACTTCACCTCTCTTCTTCTAGACCTCACCTCTTATTCTTGACCGAAACTCAGATGTTTGAGCGTTCTGATAGCAAACCCTATTCTGTTTCCTCCTACTGTCTCTATCCTCAATTTTCAGCCAAAGGCGGTTGTTGTGCATACGTACGCAACGATGTCGTTTGTTCTCGTGTCTCTAATTTGGAGTCTTCCGAATTTTCCACCTTATGGCTTAGGCTCTCTTGCCATTCTACGACTAAATTCATTTGTTCTGTTTATTTATCTCCTAATTCTACTGAGTACTGACTATCCTAAATTCTTCGACTATTTAAACTCCAAAATAGAGCACATTCTCTCTTCTTCTCCTTTCTCTGAAATCATCATATTAGGTGATTTCAATGTTCACCACACCAATGGCTTTCATCTAGTTCTCATGATACAGCTGGTGAACGTGCCTTCCATTTCGCTTTCCAAAACGACCTTGAGCAGTTGGTGCAGCACCCTACTCGTATCCCTGATCGTCTTGGAGATGAACCCAACATTCTAGACCTTTTCCTAACTTCTAATCCTTCTCTTATACTGTTAAGCTCTTTCCTCCTCTGGGTTCCTCCGATCACCTTCTTATCTCTGTATCCTCTTCTATCTCTTCAAGTCTTTCGCAGGAAAGACCCCCTTCTATTGAAAGGAAACGTTTGTGGCACTTTGGTGCCGCAAGCTGGTCGGACTTGCGGTCGTACTTTTTCGATTTCCCATGGAATGATTATTGCTTCCGTGGGAGGGGTCCCTCTGAGTGTGCAGAACGCATTACCGAGGTGATTCTCTCAGGCATGGAGGCGTACATTCCATATTCTTTCCCTTCTACTAAACCTAACAAACTTTGGTTTAACTCTGCTTGTTCTCGTGCTATCCGCCGCAGGGATGTTGCCTTCAGGGATTACCGTCGTCTTCAAACTCCAGAAACTCACGCTACTTATATTTCATCCCGGAATCGTGCAAAATCTATCCTTCGTAACACTAAAAACTCTTTTCTCCGTAGAAAATGCAATAATCTTTCTGGTTCCTCTTCTTCACATTCTTTCTGGCATTTTGCAAAAAATGTCAACTCTAACTTTGCTTCTTCCTCTTTCCCTCCTTTAATATCTTTCGACGGCACAACTGCTGTTTTACCTTCTTCTAAAGCTGAACTCTTTGCTCAAACTTTTGCCTCTAATTCAACCTTAGACGATTCCGGAGCTATTCCTCCTCCTTCAACCCTCTCCAACTCAATTATGCCTAAAATTAGAATTTCTTCTAAAGATGTCATTTCTGCTCTCTCTGAGCTTAATACTAAGAAGGCGTACGGTCCCGATGGTATTCCTCCTGTGGTTCTCAAAACTTGTGCTTCCGAGCTTGCACCCTGCCTCGGTAAACTATTTCGTCTTTGCCTCTCTACTTCAACCTTCCCTTCTTGCTGGAAACGTGTGCTCATTCAGCCTGTGCCGAAGAAGGGGGACCCCTCTCAACCCTCCAACTACTGTCCTATTTCTTTGACCTCCGTTCTCTCTAAAGTTTTCGAATCTATCCTTAACAGGAAGATTTGGAAACATCTCAATTCTTCTAATCTTATCTCTGATCGCCAGTATGGCTTTCGTAAGAAACGCTCTACTGGTGATCTCCTTTCCCTTCTCTCTGACTCTTGGTCCTCCGCTCTTCGGCATTTCGGTGAATCTTTTGCTGTGGCGCTAGACATATCGAAAGCTTTCGATAGAGTCTGGCACAAAGCTTTGATTTCTAAACTTCCCTCTTTCGGTATCTATCCTTCTCTCTGTGATCTTCTCACTAATTTCCTTTCCGTCGTTCTATAGCAGCTGTTGTAGACGGCCACCGTTCTTCCTTTAAATCTATTAATAGTGGTGTTCCTCAGGGTTCTGTCCTATCCCCAACACTTTTTCTACTTTTCATTAATGACCTTCTCTCTATTACTTCATCTCCTATCCACTCCTATGCTGATGACTCCACCCTTCATTATTCCTTCCAGTTTGAAAAACGTCCCACCCAACTGCAGTTGATAGACTCGAGAAAGGTAGCCTTGGAGCAACTAACCTCTGATCTTTCACTTATTTCAAATTGGGGCAGAGAAAACATGGTTGTTTTCAATGCCTCAAAAACTCAATTCCTTTATCTCTCCACTCGACACAATCTTCCACACAACTATGATATCTTCGAAAACACACAACTCAAGCCTTCATCTGTTCTTAATATTCTTGGTGTTTCTTTTTCTCGTGATCTTTCTTGGAAAGATCACATTACTTCTCTTTCTAAACAAGCTTCTAAGAGGTTGGGTGTTCTGAGGCGCCTTCAGAATTACTTCACGCAACCCCAGCTGGTTGCTCTGTATAGGGGTGTTGTTCGCCCCTGTATGGAGTATGCTTCGCACATCTGGGGTGGTTCCACACACAGCTCTCCTAGAGAAGGTGGAGTCTAGGGCATTTCGTCTCTTCAATCTCTTTCTGCCCGTCGAATTGTTGCGTCACTCTCTCTTTACTATCGCTATTACAACGGACACTGCTCTTCTGAACTCTCTCGTCGCATACCTCCTCCATTGAGAAAGGCTCGTGCGACACGCCTTTCTACACATTACTTGTGTAAAAAGGCTTGTGCGACATTACTTCAACACAGTCTCATCCTTTCTCTGTCCAACTCTCCGACCCCAGACTTCACCGCTATGCTCAATCTTACATATACTCTACTGGTAAAGTCTGTAACACTCTTTCTATATCTGTTTTCCCAACTTCCTTTGACTTACATACTTTCAAACGCCGTGTATCTAGACACGTTGGCCTCCATCGACCATGATATAGATCTTTCCCAACTCTGGTGGAATTTGGTAAGCCTCTGGCCTTTGCCCATCGGAGGAGATATATATATATATATATATATATATATATATATATATATATATATATATATATATATATATATATATATATATATATATATATATATATATATATATATATAATTTAGTTAGCAGTTTCCAGCAGAGAATCAATGTTTTCATTGAGTGTCAAGCCAAAGATTTTTTTTTTGCCTTTTGATGGTCTATTTGTCCCTCACTGAAAGTTTAAAAGTTATTACAATCTTTTTCATCTATATTCCTCCTGTGGTTCTGAGCATCTCACACTTGTTTGGAAAATAAATTATAGCTTCCTATACCTTACTATACTAAAATGATCTCTTTCGACTTTAATGTAGAGACCCCTTCCTAGTAATGACGAGGAGAGCTGTCGGCGAACGAATATTCTCTCATTTATCATTTGAGCTCATGGAGGTCTTCCCGGAAGGACGACTTATACTCAGCCCTTCGTTGGTGAGTCTCCGTGGTCGCTCATAAAAAAACAAAACGTATTAACAGGCTTACATAGATCATCTCTCTGTCAAGATTCCTCGGGACGAATATAGCATTCCTTGTGAATTTTCCCTAAGAGCAAAACAAAAATTTTACTTAACACATTATATTTCATTCTCTATTTTATCTTTACTGAAAAATAATAATAAAGAAACCAAGACGAAAATCGTACGGTTGGCAGCGATAATTTTGTTTCCATATATATATATATATATATATATATATATATATATATATATATATATATATATATATATATATATATATATATATATATATATATATATATATATATATATATATATATATATATATATATATATATATATATATATGACTGCACTTTGAACCACTTAAATATTTCAAAAACTACTGAACGTACGTAAAAAAGGATAACATTTTTGGAATCCTTGTCGATTTTTGGTAAGAAAATTGTAAAATATTTGAAAATAAAATTTTAAAAAAATGTTTGTGTACGGTAAGTGATGAACTAACGGACCTAATTCAACTTATTTAACCTGAACGACCGAAGATTGCCTTTGTATACAAGCCTAACTGATGCATAGCGCCATATATATATATATATATATATATATATATATATATATATATATATATATATATATATATATATATATATATATATATATATATATATATATATATATATATATATATATATATATATATATATATATATATATATATATATATATATATATATATATATATATATATATATATATATATATATATATATATATATATATATATATATATATATATATATATATATATATATATATATATATATATATATATATATATATATATATATATATATATATATATATATATATATATATATATATATATATATATATATATATTTCACACCTTTAACAATTTTCTTACTCATTATCGAAATTTAAGTTATTCCAATTTCGAGAAATTTATTTTAAAAAAAGAGACAATGCCAGACGTACGATTCTTTCAAGCGTAATGAAAAAGTATAATTTACTTACGTAATAAAATTATTATAAGAATTTATTTTTTATTTCCCAATTTTTCTTAATCAAAATTTGCTAAGGATTTCAAAAATATAATCCTTTTTAACGTACGTTCAGTAGTTTTTGAAATATTTAAGTGGTTCAAAGTGCAGTCTGGCCATATATATATATATATATATATATATATATATATATATATATATATATATATATATATATATATATATATATATATATATATATATATATATATATATATATATATATATGCCAGACTTTACATTAGCGGCCATGCATAACTCAAAAAGTATTAATCTTACATTAAAAATGATTATATTTTTGAAATCCTTATGAAATTTTAGGTAAGAAAAATTGGGAAATAAAAAATAAATTCTTATAATAAACTTTATTACATAAATAAATTTTACCTCTTTCAAAGCTTCGCAAAAATCGTACGCCTGGCAATGTCATTTTTTAAAATTTTTTTTAGAAATTGGAAAACATGGGAAATACCCCAAATCGTCTTCAGGAAAAGTAGTCTACAGTATCATCATCACTCACGGGTCGGGGGGTACGGGGGCAGAGCCCCCCATTAGACAAATGTTCGGTTTTTTTTTACATGTTCTACTTTTTAATTATGAACTTATCGTACATTTTTGTAAATTTATTTTTTTTTTTTTTATTTTTTTGAATTTTTTTTTATAGTTTTCTTACTGCAAATTACCCAAGGAATTCAAAAATATAACCCTTTTTAATGTACGATTAGTAGTTTTTGAGTTATGCATGGCCGCTAATGTAAAGTCTGATCATATATATATATATATATATATATATATATATATATATATATATATATATATATATATATATATATATATATATATATATATATATATATATATATATATATATATATATATATATATATATATATATATATATATATATATATATATATATATATATATATATATATATATATATATATATATATATATATATATATATATATATATATATATATATATATAGTGATGGCATCCGCATCCGCATCCGCGGAGCATCCTCATCAAAATTAACATCCGCATCCGCATCCGCATCCGCATTCGAAAATTCAACATCCGCATCCGCATCCGCATCCGCACTTCTCCAAAATTCGACATCCGCATCCGCATCCGCATCCGCATCCGCAAATTAGAAAATATGACATCCGATCCATCACATATATATATATATATATATATATATATATATATATATATATATATATATATATATATATATATATATATATATATATATATATATATATATATATATATATATATATATATATATATATATATATATATATATATATATATATATTAAGAGTTTGAAGGGAAATGTGCAAACACGAGATTGAAAGTCAATCCAGTGAAAAATAAAGTTATGAGGATTGGAGGAGGGGATGAGGAGATGTGGAGGGAGGAATGGGGGTGTAGAAGTGTGATGATGGAAACTTGGGGAGGTGGATGAATTCAAATATCTAGCAATGTTGGGTGGAAGGTAAGGGTGGGACGGAAAAAGAGATAAAGAATAGAGTGGTAGAAGGAATGAAAGTGTTGGGGGGGCTAAAAGAAGTATGGAAAAAGGAAAAATTTTGAAAGAAATAAAGATAAGAATGTTTGAGTGAATATGTTTACCTTCTGTATTGTATGGGTGTGAAACATGGATGGTAAGTGCTTGGGAGAGAAAAAGTTTCAATGTCTTTGAGATGAAAGGTTTGAGAGCTACATATATATTGAGAAGATTGATGGGATAAGATTTCAAAGAATAAGGGAGATGTATAAATGGAAGAAGGGTGTAATTGATAGAGAGGAAGAGGGTGTGCTAAAATGGTTTGGACATATGTGTAGAATGAATGAAGACAGAATGGTGGGCAAGGCACTTAGATCCGATGTGGATAGGGGTAGGGGGAAGGGAAAGCCGAAGTGGTGGATGGATGGAGTGAGAGAGATTTTGATGGAAGTAATTTGAGTTTAGAAGAGGGTACAAGATTTGTGGAGACAGAGAGAGATGGAGGGCGGTGGTGAAAGGGGTTGAAAGGTAAGAATGGGTATGTTTGTAATGGAATTGTGGCGGGCACCACCCCACGAAAGTGGGATAGGTGATAATGATAATATATATATATATATATATATATATATATATATATATATATATATATTATATATATATATATATATAATATATATTATATATATATATATATATATATATATATATATATATATATATATATATATATATATATATTAGTGATGGCATAAGCATTCGCATGCTCATCAAAATTAACATCCGCATCCGCATCCGCATCCTCATAAAAATTAACATCCGCATCGCATCCGCACTTTTCGAAAATTCAACATCCGCATCCGCATCCGCATCGAAAATTTCGAAAATTCAACATCCGCATCCGCATCCGCATCCGCATCCGCACTTCTCCAAAATTCGACATCCGCATCCGCATCCGCAAATTACAAAAATATGACATCCGATCCATCACTATATATATATATATATATATATATATATATATATATATATATATATATATATATATATATATATATATATATATATATATATATATATATATATATATATATATATATATATATATATATATATATATATATATATATTTATTTTTATTTTTTTTATTTTTTTATTTAAATAAAAAAAATTTTATTGAAAAATTAAAAACAAAAAATAAGATTCATACATATTGACAAGGATTATTTACATTAAAATATAGCATTAAACGAAGATATAGGATGTTTCCTTGATTTTAAAACAATTATTATTCCATACACGTAAAATAATAATAAACAAATTTATATTAATATAAAACCAATATTGCTTTTTTGAACACTTAACAGCTAGGCGTTATTTTTTAAACTCATTTTATCTATTTTATCTTTTTATCTATTAGAAAAACATCAAGAAGAAGAAAAAAGAAGAATCGTACATTTGGCAGCGTCCATTGTTTATATTCAGAATCATAGCAATATAAAAATTTATATATATATTCTTAATTTTGTAAAAAAATATTCTATATATTTAAAATAATATTTAATAACTTTGTATTAAATTCAAAGAATTATATTTATTAATTTTATTTGAGTAGAAAAAATGATAAATGAAAACATGTAGGTACGATAATTATAACACTTAGCATTCGCTGCCTCCCTAGGACCCTAGGTTGCTTCTGTGAAGCTAACCAAGACAGAGTTCAGCTTTTACGAAATGTAAAGTGAAAGTTATTTAGGAAGTGTTCGTAAACTGAGTTATGGTTATGTAATTTTGTAGTGATTATATATATATATATATATATATATATATATATATATATATATATATATATATATATATATATATATATATATATATATATATATATATATATATATATATATATATATATATATATATATATATATATATATATATATATATATATATATATATATATATATATATATATATATATATATATATATATATATATATATATATATATATATATATATATATATATATATATATATATAATATAGTATATATATATATATATATATATATATATATATATATATATATATATATATATATATATATATATATATATATATATATATATATATATATATATATATATATATATATATATATATATATATATATATATATATATATATATATATATATATATATATATATATATATATATATATATATATATATATATATATATATATATATATATATATATATATATATTGTAAGCATTTTCCATTTTCATCGTCAACACCAACTATTTAATTGTATTTATTTTATATATAATGAAGTTATAATTCAATAACCATAAATATTTAAAAAGACAAGATAAAAATTGTCTAAGATTGCCAACAATCTTTGCTTATTATTATTATTTTTAAAAAAATGCATCTAACACTACCTACAATTGTTTATTATATATATATATATATATATATATATATATATATATATATATATATATATATATATATATATTATATATATATATATATATATATATATATATATATATATATATATATATATATATATATATATATAGTAAGCAATGATCTCATTATAATAATGAGCCTAAAATATTCAGTGTACCCTTTCTTACATTCGACAGCCAAGTTCATTAAAATTTTATAATAACAATAAAAAATATTTTTACGAGAATAGAATTTGCTTGCATGATAATGGAATAATAAAAATTGTCTTCAAGAACACTGTTTGTTCATTCGTTTGTGCGTTTCTCTCAAAACATAAAAGTCAAACATACAAAATTGACTATTGCTCATGTATAAGATTAAGCCTAAAGTAAAATTAGTAATTTCGTGATACATTTTAAGACATATAAGATGTAATACACTATCTTACTGTGCGAGTTTGCATATATATATATATATATATATATATATATATATATATATATATATATATATATATATATATATATATATATATATATATATATATATATATATATATATATATATATATATATATATAAAAGAATTATCATATTTTTTTTATTAGTGATCTGATATACACATTATTATTATAATTATTTTAATATAAGATATTAGCAATGCCTAATAGACATTCACAAAAATATACAAGATACGTTAATGATGAAAACTTTGAAAATGACGCTGAGGAACCAAACCGTGTACGGACTGAAGGGGAGTTGGAGGAAGACGTCGATGAGCAATACCACATGCAGGAGGGCAGAAGAGTGTTGGCAATGGTCACTCCAAATAAAGATAATGCTTCTGTAGTAACCAAATTCGAATTATGCAGAATGATAACAGTGGTAGTAGGTATTTTATATATATATATATATATATATATATATATATATATATATATATATATATATATATATATATATATATATATATATATATATATATATATATATATATATATATATATATATATATATATATATATAGGTTCAAGCTCAAATGGAAAAATGTTTTCTGGAAAAAAAAATTAAAAATAATAAAAAAAATATATAAATATATATATATATATATATTTTTTTAATTTTTATATTTAAGTAAACTCCATGTAGCCCCTATATTTTGAGTGTAAGGTGCAGTTTGAGGATCCACAAAATTTTTACTGGGGTTCAAAGTAAGATGTTCAAAAAAATTGTTTTTTAAGCCATTTTTTTGGGCTAAAAAACTTAAACTGGGTATTATACCCAGGGTATATCTACGGGGGCTCTGCCCCCGTACCCCCCGACCCGTGAGTGATGATGATATTGTCGACTACTTTTCCATTTCTAAGATATGGGGTATTTTCCATTTTTTTTTTTTAGAAAACATTCCTCCATTTGAGCTTTTTTTTATTTTATATATATAATTATATATATATATATATATAATATATATATATATATATATATATATATATATATATATATATATATATATATATATATATATATATATATATGCAACAAAAAAATTTGGAAAATAAAAATAAAAGTTGGCTAAAAAAATTGTCACGTGCTGCAGTATAAGAGAATACGCCCAAAAAAAAAAAAAAAAAAAAAAAAAAAGGGGCTGACGAAAAATTAACTATAAAAAAAATCGCCTAGTGTAGATATACTAAATAAGACCCTATATATATATATATATATATATATATATATATATATATATATATATATATATATATATATATATATATATATATATATATATATATATATATATATATATATATATATATATATATATATATACTCATCGTCTTGGTGATGAGCCCAACATACTTGATATTTTCCTAACTTCTTATCCTTCTTCTTACACTGTTAAAACTCTTTCCTCCTCTGGGTTCATCCGATCACCTTCTTATCTCCGTATCTTGTACTGTCTCTTCAAGTCTTCCGCAAGAACGGCCCCCGCCTTTCGGCGAGGAGACGTTTTTGGCATTTCGGTGCCACTAACTGGTCTGACTTGCGGTTGTACTTCTCTGATTTTCCATGGGATGATTACTGTTTCCGTGGGAAACCGAGGTGATTCTCTCTGGCATGGAGGCGTACATTCCATATTCTTTCCCTTCTACTAAAACTAACAATCCTTGGGTCAGACTGCAGTTTGAACCACTTAAATATTTCAAAAACTACTGAACGTACGTAAAAAAGGATAAAATTTTTGGAATCCTTGTTGAATTTCAGGTAGAAAAATTATAAAATATTTGAAAATAAATTTTAAAAAAAATGGTTGTGTACGATAAGCGATGATCTAACAAACTTAATTCGACTTTATTTAACCTGAACGACCGAAGATTGCCGTTGTATACAAGCCTAACTGATGTATTACACTAGATATATATATATTTAACATCTTTTACAATTTTCTTGGTCATTAGCGAAATTTAAGTTATTCCAATTTCGAAAAATTTATGTAAAAAAAAAGAGATTGCCAGGCGTACGATTCTTTCGAGCGTTATAAAAAAGTAAACTTTACTTACGTAATAAAATTATTATAAGAGTTTATTTTTCATTTCTCAATTTTTCTTACCTAAAATTCGACAAGGATTCCAAAAATATAATCCTTTTTTACGTACGTTCAGTAGTTTTTTTAAATATTTAAGTGGTTCAAACTGTAGTCTGGCCCAAACCTTGGTTTAACTCTGCTTGTTCTCGTGCTATCCGCCACAGAGATGCTTCCTTCATGGATTACCGTCGTCTTCAAACTCCTGAAACTCATGCAACTTATATTTAATCTCGGAATCGTGCAAAATCTATTCTCCGTAACACTAAAAACTCCTTTCTCCGCTTAAAATGCAACAATCTTTCTGGTTCTACTTCCTCACGCCCTTCTGGCATTTTGCAAAAAATGTCAACTCTAACTTTGCTTCTTCCTCTTTTCCTCCTCCAGTATCTTCTTACGGTACAACTGCCGTTTTGCCTTCCTCTAAAGCTGAACTCTTCGCTCAAACTTTTGCTTCTAATTCAACCTTAGACGATTCCGGAGCTGTTCCTTCTCCTTCAACCCCTTCCAACTCATTTATGTCTAAAATTATAATTTCTTCTAAAGATGTCACTTCTGCTCTCTCTGAGCTTAACACTAAGAAGGCGTACGGTCCTGACGATATCCCTCCTGTGGTTCTCAAAACTTGTGCTTCCGAGCTTGCACCCTGCCTTGGTAAACTTTTTCGTTTATGTCTTTCTACTTCAACCTTCTCTTCTTGCTGGAAACATGCTCTCATTCAGCCTGTGCCGAAGAAGGGGGACCAGGGGGACCTCTCTCTACCCTCCAACTATCGTCCCATTTCTTTAACCTCCGTTCTATCTAAAGTTTTCGAATCTATCCTTAACAGGAAGATTTGGAAAGATCTCAATTCTTCTAATCTTATCTCTGATCGCCAGTATGGCTTTCGTAAGAAACGCTCTACTGGTGATCTCCTTTCCCTTCTCTCTGACTCTTGGTCTTCCGCTCTTCGGCATCTCGGTGAATCTTTTGCTGTTCGCTAGACATATCGAAAGCCTTCGATAGAGTCTGGCACTAAGCTTTGGTTTCCAAACTTCCCTCTTTCGGAATCTATCCTTCTCTCTGTGACCTTCTCTCTGATTTCCTTTCCGGTCGTTCTATAGCAGCAGTTGTAGACAGCCACCGTTCTTCCTTTAAATCTATTAATAGTGGGGTTCCTCAACGATCTGTCCTATCCCCAACACTTTTTCTACTTTTCATTAATGACCTTCTTTCTGTTACTTCATCTCCTATCCACTCCTATGCTAGTGTAGTAGTAAAAAATCTGGCAACCTGTCCCTAACGGTCTTTTCTGCATTTGCATGCAATCCTGCATTCTCTGGGACCTTCCTGACATTTTCTTTGTCGGTTCACGGACCCCTGGACCCCCGGATTCGAGCCAAATTCATTAGGACTGAACCGCAAAGAAAATGGTCAGGAAAAGAGAGTGAGGTGAACGCAGCGATTTTGCAAACTCAGGCAACTTCCTGATACCATTTTTGGGGGGTTCACGGGGGCCCCGCGGGGGCTCCTTCCCCAGACTTGAGGCAAATTTAAATGGGTTGAACACCCAAAATGGTGTCAGGAAAGAGCGTGAGGTCAATTTGAGCGGAGTGATAAGCTTTGCAAATCAAAATCCCGTTTTGGCTTAGGTTGCCAGACTTTTTTGAAAAGTAGCTAAATCTGGCATCTACCGTACTTATGCTGACTCCACCCTTCATTACTCTTTTCCATTTGAAAGGCTCCTCTCACAACAACAGTTACTAGACGCAAGGAGGGTTGCCTTGACCTCTGATCTATCTTGTATTTCAAATTGGGGCAGAGAAAACATGGTTGTTTTCAATGCCACCAAAACTCAATTCCTCCATCTCTCTACTCGACACAATCTTCCACACAGCTATGATATCTTCTTCGAAAACACTCAACTCAGACCTTCATCTGTTCTTAACATTCTTAGTATTTTCTTTTCTCGTGATCTTTCTTGGAATGGAAAGATCACATTACCTCTCTTTCTAAACAAGCTTCTAAGAGGTTAGGTGTTCTGAGACGCCTTCAGTATTTCTTCACTCCACCCCAGTTACTTGCTCCATATAGGGGTGTTGTTCGCCCCTGTATGGAGTATGCGTCACACATTTGGGTGGTTCCACTCATACAGCTTTCCTTATGAAGGTAGAGTTTAGGGCTTTTCGTCTTATCAACTCTCCTGCTCTCACTAATTCTCTCCAATCTCTTTCTGCCCGTCGAATTGTTGCGTCACTCTCTCTATACTATCGCTATTACAATGGACACTGCTCTTCTGAACTCTCTCGTCGCATACCTCCTCCACTGAGAAGGGCTCGTGCGACTCGACTTTCTACACAGTCTCATCCTTTCTCTGTCCAACTCTCTGACCCAGACTTAACCGCTATGCTCTGTCCAACATGTACTCTACTGATAAAGTCTGGAACACACTGCCTTCTATTTTTCCAACTTCCTATGACTTATACACCTTCAAACGTCGTGTATAAGGTCACGTCGGCCTTTAATTTGACCAGGTTTCCGTCTTTCCCCCTAACTCTGGTGGAATTTTGGTAGGCCTGTGGCCTTTGGTCACCAGAGGTGAAATAAAATATATATATATATATATATATATATATATATATATATATATATATATATATATATATATATATATATATATATATATATATATATATATATATATATATATATATATATATATATATATATATATATATATATATATGGACAGACCGGGGCTGGAATTTTGCCGGGGCCGGGGTTCTGGCCGGAGTTGCCTAAAATTTGTAAAGAGGTCAAAAGCACTGAAATTTTAGGTTAGGAAAATTAAATATAAATTTAATTGAGGCTTATTTAATTATAAGGAAGGAGTAGAATAGCCAACATTTACTTAAATTAATGATTATATGCATTTTCTCCGAAAAAAATTTCAGAAAATTACAGATTTTGTATCAGAAAAGTTTTAAAAAAGGTACAAAAATTTTTTTTTAAAATTTTCTGATTCATAATAGTGATTCAACAGGTTTATCTAGGTAAGACCCTAAGGTAAAGTTTGAAAAAATGTAAGATATAAAATTATGAATATAACCTGTATTTATACATATCATTGTATTTAATTGCTATGTATCAAACTTATCAATTAGCTACATTATTTCAAAATTATTATTTTGTTCATACTTCAGTCAACAGAGTTAAAAGATCAGCTTCAGCAGTATTTTTTATATTTACAATGTTTAAGGATAAGCTCAAAATAGCTAAATATAGCATCTGCAGTCAGAAAATTAGAAGAGGACCTTCGGGTGACGAAAGTAAAAAATTTTCAACCAAATCTTTATTTGGGCATCTAAACTCAAAACACAAAGATGGACATTCACTAGCAGAAAAGAAAAAGAAAACATTGAAAAAACAAGAAAAAAAAAAAAAAAAAAAAAAAAAAATTTTGTTTTAATTTTTTTTTTTTAATTATTTGACTGATTGACAGGAAATTTTCAGGGTATATGCATTTTTTTCCCAAAGTTCTGAGTTGATTTCGAGCATTTTCTGAGTCTATACCGGTTTGAAAGTTATTTGGACCCAAAGTTGAAAAAAAAATGAATAGCTGGGTCAAACCACTGGTCCACATGAGCTGAAAATTTAGCTGAAGAATCTTATCCCCAATTTCTTGCATTGGTGGGAATAGATTTTTGATATCACGTCTAGAAAAAAAGTTATAAGCACTTTTTTTTTTTTGGGGGGGGATATTGTTTAGAGGAGGGACAGGGCAACAACTTTTATTTAGTGTTTGTTTGAAGCGAGATATAGCCTCTCAAACTTTGGGAATTTTTGAAATTTGGTCAAAAATGGACCTTTTTGAGACGCTATATCTCGAAACCAACGAATCGCATCGAATAAAGTATAGAGAGGAATATGTAGCCCCACATACACCCACCAAAACTAAGAAATGTTATAGGTGTAGTTTTGTTTTTAATTTTTTTGTCCGAAAAGGTGAAATTTTTTTTTCGATAGTTGGTCAGTTTTGGGGATATAATATTTTTTCTATAACTCTGGGAACAAAAGTCTATATTAAAAGCTTTTGTAGCTCATAGAATTCTGAATATACATTCCAAATTTCAGGTCATTCCGAAAAGTGGTTTGGCCCCGCCATTTATTTGAAAAGGGTCAAAAAAAAAAAAATAATAATAATAATAATAATAATAATAATAATAATAATAATAATATTTAACAGTTATAGACTCAGAAAAACGATAGAAATGGACTTTTTTTTTTCACCGGGAAAAACGCTATATACACTGAAAATTTCAGGAGAATCGGCTGAAAATTAAATTTTTTTTAAAGTATAATTTGCCATTTTAACCCCGGCAAGAAACCCTGATTTTCCCTGATTTTTAGCCTGGGCCCTGGTCGGTTCATATATATTAGTGATGGCATCCTCATTGATGAGGATGCTCCGAATCCGCGGAGCATCCTCATAAAAATTAACATCCGCATTTTCGAAAATTTGAACATCCGCATCCTCATCCGCACTTTCGAAAATTCAATATCTGCATCCGCATCCGCAAATTAGAAAATATGACATCCGATCCATCACTATATATATATATATATATATATATATATATATATATATATATATATATATATATATATATATATATATATATATATATATATATATATATATATATATATATATATAATATATATATATATATATATTCTAAAGACGTCTTTTCTGCTCCCTCAAAACTTAACACTAGGAATGGGTACGGTCCTAATGGTATCCTTCCTGTAGTTCTCAAAACTTATGCTTCAGAGCTTGCACCCTTCCTTGGTAAACTATTTCGTCTATTTCATTTTACTTCAACCTTCCCTTCTTACTGGAAACATGCGCTCATTCAGCCTGTGCCGAAAAGGGGGACCCCTCTCAACCCTCTAACTATCGTCTCAAATTTCTTTAACCAATATTGCTATGAACAATCCACAATGAAAGAATAAGGGAGATGTATAAATGGAAGAAGGGTGTAATTGACAGAGAGGAGGAGGGTGTGCTAAAATGGTTTGGACTTAGGTGTAGAATGAATGAGGACAGAATGGTGGGCAAGGTACTTAGATCCGATGTGGATAGGGGTATGGGGAAGGGAAGGCCGAAGTGGAGATGGATGGATGGAGTGAGAGAGATTTTGGTGGAAGTAATTTGAGTTTAGAAGAGGGTAGGAGATTTGTGGAGACAGAGAGAGATGGAGGGCGGTGGTGAAAGGGGTTGAAAGGTAAGAATAGGTATGTTTGTAAGGGAATTGTGGCGGGCACCACCCCACGAAAGTGGGATAGGTGATAATGAAATATATATATATATATATATATATATATATATATATATATATATATATATATATATATATATATATATATATATATATATATATATATATATATTAGTGATGGCATACGCATTCGCATATTCATCAAAATTAACATCCGCATCCGCATCCTCATCAAAATTAACATCCGCATCCGCATCTTTTTAAAAATTCAACATCCGCATCCGAACTTTATAAAATTCAACATCCGCATCCGCACTTTCGAAAATTCAACATCCGCATCCGCACTTCAAAATTCGACATCCGTATCCGCATCCGCAAATTAGGAAAAATGACATCTGATCCATCACTATATATATATATATATATATATATATATATATATATATATATATATATATATATATATATATATATATATATATATATATATATATATATATATATATATATATATATATATATATATATATATATATATATATATATATATATATATATATATATATATATATATATATATATATATATATATATATATATATATATATATATATATATATATATATATATATATATATATATATATATATATATATATATAATAATATCACAAAGAAATTTTCAACGCAAGAAAGACAAATTACTTATAAGAAAGTGACTTCACTAGTTTTTTAACCCTTATTAAAAAATTATTGAAAAAATTCGAAAAATAAATTTAATAATAATAATAATAATAATAATAATAATAATAATAATAATAATAATAATAATAATAATAATAATAATAATAATAATCAGTGTTATTTAAATAATTGAGGATCGTGAACAGAGAGTGGAATTTTACGTACGCGCATACTGATAAGGTTGCCATGTCCGCTCTTTCTTTTTACAGAATTTAATGAATAATATAATATACAAGTCTGATAACCCACTTCACAAACCTGTAAAACTGTGCATTTTGTATAGGTTTTATAAGGAACATTTTAAATTTTTTTTCTCAAGTGTGTCAGTTATTAGACATAGATTATACTGTTCACGTATTTGTTATTCATTTTTTGTTTTTAATAGATAATTTTCGTCGTGAACTGTGGCATTTCGGGAAAGCGTTTTACCTTTTATGCCGAGGTTCGAGTTCGGTTACTGTTCAAAGTTGCTAATTGAAACTCAAATTGCAATTAGCATCATACACTCCGATTTAATTTAAATTTTTTTTTTTTTTATTTTCCTCTTTTGTGTAACGACCTGAATTTGAAATTCTCTCGACATCCAAATTAAATACCACCATGTCCCGATACATGGAGCATGAATGTGTGTACGTCAAAGGAAGTTGGGGAAAATAGATAATGGGAATGTTCTAGATTTTACCAATGAGTACATTAAAATTGAGCATAGCGGTAAAGCCTGGGGTCAGAGTTGAACAGTAAAGGGCGAGATTGTGTAGAAATGCACTCCGCAAATGCCCTTCTCACTGGAGGAGGTATGCGACGAGAGAGCTCAGAACGGTGTCTGTTTTTGTAGCTATTATATAGAGCAGCGATTAATTATCAACCTTTTAATGATTGAGATATTTATTGTACGTCTGAATAATAAATGTTACGCCTAGTACGCTGATTGAGATGTCCTAAGGATTGATTAATAATTTAAAGTATTCACAAGAATTATTTTATGACAAAGTATAGTTTTAGTTCTAGTTTCTTTTTAATATTCAATAAAAAAAAAAATACAGTATATAAAAATCCGAATTTCGTGTTGTTTGATGTGCATTTTACTCAAAGCAAAGAACATGAAAGGGTATGAAGAGTTTTTCGTACATTAAATTTTTTTTTGTGCCCCCCCCCCCCCACCAGGTGGAGAAACGCTGGTATATAGAGAGCGAGAGTGATGCAACAATTTGACGGACAGGTATATATATATATATATATATATATATATATATATATATATATATATATATATATATATATATATATATATATATATATATATATATATATATATATATATATATATATATATATATATATAATTGAGGTGATTCTCTTTGGCATGGAGGCGTCCATATTCATTCCCTTCTACTAAACATAACAAACATTAGTTTAACTCTACTTGCTCTAGCGCTATCCCCCGCAGGGATGCTGCTTTCAGAGATTACCATTGTCTTCCAACTCCTATGCCGATGACTCACCCTTCATCACTCCTTTCAATTTGAAAGACGACCTCCCAAAAGCAGTTAATAGATTCAAGAAGGATGGCCTTGGAGCAACTGACCTCTGATCTTTCTCATATTTCAAATTAGAGCAGAGAAAACATATCCGTTTTCAGCGCCTCAAAAGCTCAATTCCTCCATCTTTCTACTCGACACAACCTTCCACACAACTATTACATCTTCTTCGAAAACACTCAACTCAAACCTTCATCTGTCCTCAATATTCTCGGTGTTTCTTTTTCTCGTGATCTTTCTTGGAAAGATCACATTACTTCTCTTATTAAATAAGCTGCTAAGAGGTTAGGTGTTCTGAGACTCCTTTGGGTATTTTTTTTTACGCCACCCGAGTTGCTTGCTCTTTATAGGGGTATTGTTCGCCCCTGTATGGAGTACGCCTCACATCTAGGGTGGTTCCACACATTACTTGAAAAAATGAAGTCTAGCATTTTTCGTCTTATAAACTCTTTTGCTCTTACTAACTCTCTCAAATCTCTTTCTTCCCGTCGAATTGTTGTGTCACTTTCTCTATACTATCGCTATTACAACGGACATTGCTCTTCTGAACTCTCACGTCACATACCTCCTCTATTGAGAAGGGCTTGTGCGAAACGACTTTCTACACAATCTCATCCTTTCTTTGTCCAATTCTCCAACCCCATACTTAACCGCTATGCTCAATCTTACATGTACTCTACTGATAGTCTCTAACACACTCACTTTATCTGTTTTCCCAACTTCCTTTGACTTGCACACTTAAACGCAGTGTATCAGGTCGCGTCGGCCATTAGCGACCAGATTTCCGACTGTTCCCCAACTTTGGTGAATATTGGTAGGCCTCCGGACTTTTGCCCACCAGAGGATATATATATATATATATATATATATATATATATATATATATATATATATATATATATATATATATATATATATATATATATATATATATATATATATATATATATATATATATATATTATAAAAAAATATTAACGATTAGTACGGTGCAGTGTTAGAGAATGTTGCTGTAAACATTGCAACGGAGTCTCCACATTATTTTATGATACAGGAACCTAATCTACTTGTAAATTTATTAAAAAGTAATTATAAAGTTAAAATTTATGCAATGTATTTTTTATAAAAAAGGAAAAAGAGAGAGAATTGATTTTAATTAACTTTTACTATTCTTATTGCTTTATATTATGCGTAATAAGTTTTTTATATTTTTAGTTTCAAGTTAAGATATTGTAGTATGAATTTGACTTCGAGGTCAACTTACTCAGCTGGGATAGTTTCGATAGGCCCTTGTGATTTCTTACTTGTTCTATATAATGTATATGCTTCCTTAATCTTGTTCTTGGTGATATATATATATATATATATATATATATATATATATATATATATATATATATATATATATATTTATATATATATATATATATATATATATATATATATATATATATATATATATATATATATATATATATATATAATTTTCTTCCTTTTTTGCATATAGTGTTTCTTCTCGTCTTCGATTTTCAGTTTGATTTTTTGATTCAAAGAAATTTTTCCGTTTCCGGTCGATTAACCTCAACAACCAAGTGAATTCTAGGATTATTTTCTCACATAAATATGATTGGTCTTAATAAATTGTCTTAATATAAATAAATTGTCTTGGAAACTTCATAGCACAATCTAAGGCGACTAAAAGCTGGAAATTCTGTTCGGGTGAGCTAATTCTTTCCTTTCACACAATTGCTTAAACTATTTAAGGATACCCTCCCTTGTATGGATTACTCACCACGCAGCTGGTAGGGGACCACATCTCTTGAATAGGATAGTCAATGATGTACTAATACCCAATAAACTGTCCCCTATTTTCTAACTTCCTTGATCCCTTAAATCTGCGATATGACTTCGTCGATCCATCTCTGTTTTCTGGGTACTACACTCACTGGCAGGTGCTAGAGGGAGTTAACCTCTTGCACACCACCACCCGTGCCACGACCTCGTACCACAATGGGTATTTTATCTTCGCACGAACACAGCGTAGAGATCGGCTTATGCTCTCGTCGTCTTTTATACTCCTTTGAATAGGGCTTGCCCAGAAATTCTGGCAAAAGTGTTAAAATATATATATATATATATATATATATATATATATATATATATATATATATATATATATATATATATATATATATATATATATATATATATATATATATATATATATATATATATATATATATATATATATCACACACGCACGCACGCACGCACGAAAATGAAGATAGGCTGAATTGTAAATTGGTTTCGAGTACCGACTTCGCTGCCTTGGTAATATCCCATTTTTAAGTCACCTTAAGATTTAGGCCTAATTTCTTCTTTTATTATAAGATTATTTTAGGCCTACAATCCGAATCCGGGTTTCAAATCCGTACAGAAAACTTATATTAAATTTGAACCTTTTTTATATGAAGATTTTGTACAACTTTTTAATTTTTTTATTTTTTTATTTTTTTTTTTTAGCTTAAATTTAAAATAATTAAGTTATTTTTTAATTAAATATATATATATATATATATATATATATATATATATATATATATATATATATATATATATATATATATATATATATATATATATATATATATATATATATATATATATATATATATATATTTTATTTATAAAAAAATTATTTTAAAAATTTTAAAAAAAAAAAAAAAAAAAAAAAAAAAAAAAAAAATTATATATTAATATATATATATATATATATATATATATATATATATATATATATATATATATATATATATATATATATATATATATATATATATATATATATATATATATATATATATATATATATATTGTATTTCAGTGTTTAGCAGCAGCCTTGTGTTTTATTGGCGGAACTTCTGTTTGGATATCTGATCGGTAGCAAAACCGTTCTCAAAACAGATGTGATGAAAGCTTTCAATGAATCGTGTACTAATGCCCAAGTACTACCGAACAGCACCACAATAACAACATCAACAACAACAACTGAGATCCCTGTTAGTTCGGATCCCTTTTATCCTAAGGGTTTAAGTTTCAGTGGACCTGATATTAATAAATTAGTGTCGGATTTTCTCTCCAATTTCACACCAGCTCTTTATAATAAATATGCCAGGTGATTGACTCAATTATCTATGATTTCCTTTAAAAAATATTTGTGCCGGGTGATTAATTCAGTTATGATTATGTATAATGAATATCCAAGGTGATTGATTGATAATTGATGATTCTTAATAAATATGTCAGGTGATTATTTCATACTTTATGATTTTTTATACTAAATTTTTCTGGTGGTTCATTCACAGTTTAAAATTCTTGTGGTGGTATTCTGGTTGCATGCCTTGAGGGGTGTTATATGCCAACTTGCTTCATTTTGATACTTAAGTCAATTTCTGGGACTTTTCCCGTTGCGGGAAAATAATAAGAGATTTTGTTTTGTATATTTTCTTATTGTGAAGAAATATTTCCACAATATTAATCTACATTTTTTTCGATTAGTCTTAACATTGAAATATTGTTAACATTGTTAATAGAGGTAAATAAATAGACACATTAATTTTATATTATGCGAAGTATTAATTTTTTTTTTTTTATAAATGCATACCATTAATATTATGATTATTATTATTATTACTAGTTATAGTAGTAGTAATTTTAAAAAAATTCCTTCCGTAATATAATATCTACAGATGTTATTAATTTGACAATAAAATTAATTATTGGAAGATTCTTAATTACATAATTAATTTGTTTTTCATTTTTTTATACAGTAAAATTTCGGAAGGTGACGCAGACGAAGTGAGATCTTTTATTCATAAGACTCTGGAAACAAATGGTTTGACGGTGGATGAAATGGCCTTCCCAGTTTTCTCTTCAATAGCTGACAAGTAATCCTACACTTTTTTTTTGTGTGTGTGTGTGTGTGTGAGAGAGAGAGAGAGCGAGCGAGCGAGCGTACGTGCATACAGGCGTGTGTGTGTATACATTAATAAGCTTAAGAAGAGGGAGGTTAATTAAGTCTTCCTCTTTGAAATTTTTTTGTTCGATTTTTGAGTAGTAAATAATAATAATAATAATAATAATAGGAGTGTATACAGTATAATTAACTTTGGTTACAATATGGTTATATGCCTTACAATGAGCTCTTTAAGGGGTTTAATTAACTACAAAAAACTTACTCTTTAGTTGTAAAATTTATTTGCAAACTTTTTTTTTTTTTTTCATCATTAATGAAAATCTATGCCGATTCCAAATCTGAAATCAGTTTTTAAAAAAGTGGTTAGACTTAATTACCTGTCGATGACCTTGAAAAGCTCTATGCACTTGTTTTGGGGTGGGGAGTCTTTAATTTGTTTTGAAACATTCTTATAGCAAATTTTTGCTGATTCAAAATGTAATTGTTTTCATAATTAATTGTTACCGAGATATGACCACGAAAAAATCTCAAAGGGGGGGGGGCAATATGACCCCAATAATTTTAATCAGCAATTTTAATAATAATAATAATAAGACACCTTCAATGAATCAAACAAAATAATTTTAATTAATAGAAAATAATAGATCCTAATTAAAGATATATCCACTAATTAATAAGAAATAATAATAATAATAATAATAATAAAAGGAGTGTATACAGTATAATTAACTTTGGTTAGGTAAGTATATGCCTTACAATGAGCTCTTTAATCAACAAGTTTTGAAGCATTTATTAAATGGCACAGTAAATGAACCTTGTAACCAACAGACTAGAAACATGTCGAAAAATGGACCTAATTTGTAGGTAACTTTAGACCCATTTTATTAATTATTAATTCTAGTGTGTGTGTGTGTATGCAAGACTTTTATTATTATCCCGTCCTATTAAAGATGTGTATTGAGTACAAACTAATGATGTCTCGTATATTCTTATTTGAGTTGTTCGAAAATCCTCATCCTCATTTTTCGTGGATGTAAAATGTATATAATCTGCATCCGCATTCGAGGAACATCTTCAGAGATTTAAAGATGCCTTAAATATTAATGCCGATAACCAGGGCATTACGGTAGAGTGATTGATTCATGTACTTGAAGGCGCTGGTTTGACCTGAGCGTTCTGGACTGAAACTTTCAAGAGTAGGTGCAAGCTATTAAAAAAAAAAAAACAATTTTAAATATTTGGTCTCAATGTGTATATCCAGTTGAAGAATAACATCACATATGACATAACTATGTGAAATATATAGAAAATAGTCTTATAAATTCGGTATCTCCACTTTTCCAGTAATTATAAGGTTATCTTCATTTCTACAGCAGTTATAAAGATCTTCACTTCCTCAGTAGTTACTTATAAGGGTATTTCCATTTCCCAAGTAGATATACAGTTCTATTCACTCTTCAGAAGCTATAAGGTTATATTCAATTTTTCAAGGTTATATGAATATCTCCACTTCTGCAGTAGTATTAAGGTTATCTCAACTTCTCCAATAATTATATAAAGTTATGTTCACTTCTCAGTAGCTATTAGATTATATCCACTTCCTTAGTAGTTATAAGGTATCTACACTTTCCCAGTAGTTGTAATGTTAACATTGCTTCCCCAGTAGCTATAAGGCAGTCTACATTTTCCCAGTAGATATAATGTTGACTCCACTTCCTAGTAGTTATATAAGGTTATTTCATAACATGTATGATATATATATATATATATATATATATATATATATATATATATATATATATATATATATATATATATATATATATATATATATATATTATATATATATATATAAAAAACACACAAACAAAACATTCCTCTCAGACCGATAATTTCCAATATAAACTGCACAACGTATAATTTGTCCAAATGGCTTGCCAATCAATTAAAAATTCTCATAGGCAACATTTCCTCGTCTCACATCAAAAATTCCGAACATTTCATAGACACAGTGAAAAATTTCAACTTTTCCCACTACAATCCAGTCAGTTTTGATGTAACCTCCCTCTTTACGAATGTTCCTGTTCCTCAAACTTTACAATTACTCGAAAGATTCTTGTCCGAAAAGCCATATAACTTCATTATTCCTTTTTCGAAAATTAAAGATCTAATATTACTAACACTAGATCATGCCTACTTCAAATTTAACGATAGTTACTATAAACAAAATTCTGGCCTCAGCATGGGCTCTCCCCTCTCCCCCATTATCAGCAACATCTTCATGGAACTAATAGAATATTATTACATTTTTCCAAAATTCCCAAACTTGAAATGGTTCCGTTACGTGGACGACGTTTTTTCCCTAATACCTAAGGATATAAATATTAACACAGTTTCAGAATTTATTAATAATATACACAACAACATAAAATTCACAGTTGAATTTCCTCAAAACAACAGCATCCCGTTTTTAGATATTCTCATCTCTTGGTCTACATCAATCCCATCTTTCAATATTTATAGAAAACCCACAGCAAATCCCTCATATATTCACTGGCTTTCATACCATAACATTTCTTACCAAAAAAGCCGTTCTTAGCAACCAATTTTTACGTGCACACAAAATATGCGACCCCAAACTTAAAAAACGAAATAGAATATATAACAAACATTTTCAAAAAACTCCATTACCCAAATAACATTATAAGAACAAGTCTCAAAAAGGCAAGAAATAAATACTATAAAACACAATCTCATAAGTTAAAACCTACGAACATATTACCCTTACCAAATATTCACCCCACGAAATAAAAAATAGTTTACCCCCAGAAATATATACTGTAAAATCTAATTCAATAACCTTAAAACACACACTAAAACCACACATAAATAAACCAGACCACAACACAGGAATTTACAAAATTCCTTGCAACAACTGCAATAGTATTTACATAGGCGAAACAACTGACCTAAAAAGAAGAATATATCAACATTCAATAGATTTAAAAAATGACAACATACACTCCTCACTTACTAATCATCGAAGTACTCATAACCACATACCAAATCTAAAAGACACACAGTTAATAAAAACAATACATAATACAAATACCAGAAAAATAACTGAATCATTCCTCATAAAAAATACAAATAACATGAACCTAATAAAAGGAGAACCTACAATAGACAATACCATAAATATATACTTAAATAAATCCATAGGCTTGAAGAAAACCCTTAAAAATTTACCAAGGTTGCCACTTCAACATCCCGGTGTTGCCAGACGATCTTAACTTCCAGCAACACTGAAGAAAACTATCCATTCTGAAGAAGTGACTTGTAAACAAAGCACGAAAGCTCAATCAAATAAGTAAATAAAAATTGTGAAAATAGCATTAATTTAACATCTCACGTTTATAAATCTAAGAATAAACAGTGTCAAATATTCGTTGTTTGCTTCAATAAGGGGTAATAAAAGAATATATATATATATAATATATATTATTATGAATTGAGTTGCTTCTTTTAAGCTTTATTTTTATTATAAAAATATAGCAAATATTTTTTTTTCATTAGTTTATGTGCTTCATAATGTGACCAAATTAAAAAATGCTTTTGCACATTAGATTTGCTATCATTTATATATATATATATATATATATATATATATATATATATATATATATATATATATATATATATATATATATATATATATATATATATATATATATATATATATATATATATATATATATATATATATATATATATATATATATATGTTTTATTCAATTTTATGATCTGTTTTTGATAAAAAATAATGAACACCTAATTACATTTTAAAACTGCAGGTGGTCAAAATCTTTTACTTATTCATTTTTCTTTTGTATTTATTTAAGGAAAAATCCAAACACTGTTGAAATAGTAATGGATAATTACACCATTCAGGTCAATAATGCTACAGATTCTCTGGAAGGTTTTCATCCTTTCAGTGGATTCAGGTGAGTGTGTATATATATATATATATATATATATATATATATATATATATATATATATATATATATATATATATATATATATATATATATATATATATATATATATATATATATATATATATATATATATATATATATATATATATATATATATCATTTAAGTGATACGGTCTTTTTGAAGAAATATTTTAGATTATTTGACGATAATCCATATCTAAATGTAATCTTTACATCTTGATACTGTTAGGAGATAAAAGTAAGACAAATAATTTTCATCACACAAGAATAATTAGGCCTTTTTTGGGGGGGTGGGGGTGGGGAAGGGATTGTCAAAATTTATTTTCATTTTTTATATGCTTCCTCTCAAGTACTGTATCTTTTTATGAATGGGTTTCTAATGTTATTCATTTAGGTAAATACCTGTTTCTGCATGGTTGGTGATCAAAGAATTAGCATTTATTATTTCAGTTGATCTCTTTCTTCTTCTACTTCTTTCTCTATGTTATTGTAATATTTTCACTTAAGTAAATTCAGATGCAAAAAAGTTTCATTGCATCTTGGCATTAGCAAACGTTATCATTATTTATTGAGAGTTTTATACAGGGGTGTCGAGTTTCAGGTGATGGAGTCCAAGTCTGAGAGAATTAGGAACTGCTTGAAAAATTAAAGCATAGTTGAAGTCAAAAATCGAGTGTCAATAAATAAAAAAACTATGCAATTTAATTAAGATACTGTTAAATAATTGGAGTAGGACTCCTAAGTCAGCTGAGACTTCTTAATTATTGTTATTATTATTACATGTGGATACTTTGTGTGAAAATTTATATAACATATGCTTATCGGTGTATTTTCTCTAAAATGACATTATTTTTAACAGTCCCAAAGGAATTGCTATCGGACCATTAGTTTATGCCAATTTCGCTACCGAAGATGATTTTCGAAAACTCAAAACACACAATATCAGTATCAATGGTTCTATACTACTAGTAAGACTTTGTGATTTGCACCCTGGTGTTCAGGTTTGTATAAATTTTTTTTTTTTTTTTTTGTATTTATTGAATATACAATACAAATTTTTTTTTAAAGAATTATTTACTTTTTGATTTGTTACTTTTAATTATTTGCAAGTGATATTTGGTATATTTATGGACCGAACGTGGCCCCGGCAAACCCCGGCCATTTTTACTGACTCCGGCCACGGCCAAAAATCGGGGAAAACTGGGGTTAAAATGGCAAATTTCAATTTTTAAGTCCAATTTCAAATTTTTTAAAAAAAAATTTTCCCGATTCTCCTGAAATTTTCAGTGTACATAGCTTTTTGGCCGGTGAAAAAAAAAGTCTATTTCTAGCGTTTTTCTGAGTCTATAACAATTTTTCTTTTTTTTTTTTTTTAAATTTGACCCTTTTTCAAATGAATGGTGGGGCCAAATCACTTTTCGGAATGATCTGCAATTTGGACTATGTATTCAGAAATCTATTGGCTACAAAAGCTTCTAACAGACTTTTGTTCCCAGGTTATAAAAAAAAATGTTAAGTCCAAAACTGACGAACTATCGAAAAAAAAATTTATTTGAAAAAAAAAATCTACCTTTTCAGACAAATAAAAAAAAAACTACAACTATAACATTTCTGATTTTTGGTGGGTATATAGAGGAGGGATGGGGCTACAAATTCCTTTCTATACTTTAGATTCGATTCGATTCGTTGGTTTTGAGATATAGCCTCTCAAAAAGGTCCATTTTTAACCAAATTTCAAAAATTTCCAAAGTTTGAGAGGCTAATAAGAATTTTGAAATAATGTAGCTAAATGATACAAGTTTGATACATAGCAATAAAATAACTATGAATAAATACAGGTTATATTGATAATTTTATATCTTACATTTTTTACCTAGGTAAACCTGTTGAATCACTATTGTGAATCAGAAAAAAATTCAAGTTTTTATACTTTTTTTAAAACTTTTATTATACAAAATTTTCTGAAATTTTTTCGGTGAAAATGCAAATAATCATTAAATGAATGTTGGCTATTCTACTCCTTCCTTATAATTAAATAAACCTCAATTAAATTTGTATCTAATTTTCTTAACCTAAAATTTTAGTGGTTTTGACTTCTTTGCAAATTTTAGGCAACCCCGGCCAGAGCCCCGGTCTTCCCTAGGTGTATTACTATCAATACCTTATCATATGCAATTATTTTTTCTTCTTTCCTTGACCCTTTCTAGGAACTCGTACCTGTCCATGCTCTTTTCTGACTCCTTTTGGGACTTCCAAATCTCATTTTCAAGGGGCAGGGTCCCCTCCCTTAGGGGCTGAAGGCGCAGCCACAGCACTCCACTTTTTCTTTTTTTCTCAACTTTTTCCAGATCCCTTTCGAAGGTTTCAATCTACCCTTGGGTATATACATCTCCATCACCCTTCCTACTAACCATTACACACCCGTACCCCTCCCTTAGGGCTAGTGGCGCAGCCGCACCACCCTACTTCTTTTTTTCTCTTTCATGGCCCGTTTTTGGGTAGAAAATACTTGGTAAAGTTTCCCTCCTCCTAATAGGGAAAGGCTTGTGAGGGTAACTTTTATTTATTAATTTATTTGTTATTTATTTATTATATTTAATTTATTTTATTTCATTTAATTTGTTTAATTTATTAATTTAATTTGTTTATTTAATTATTTTTTAAATATATTTATTTAAGTTATTAATATAATTTCTTTCTTTATTTTTTATACATTTAATGTATTTATTTTTGTAATTTTTTAAATGTTTTGTTTGCCAAGTTTTTCTTTAACCCTTTTTGTTTGTTGTATATATATATATATATATATATATATATATATATATATATATATATATATATATATATATATATATATATATATATATATATATATATATATATATATATATATATATATATATATATATGTGAAGAAGAAAATAAAAATTTAAATATTTTTAACCCTCTTTATTGTTATCAATATTTTAAGGTTTAATTGTCAATTAAGATCACATAATAGACTTTTTATCGTCACGTGACTACATTTATAGTATGGCTATTAAAAAAAAAACGTGACAAAGGATTGACTCATTATTCAGACAATTATACTAATTATTATTATTTTATTATTATTATATTATTATTAGTAATAGTAGTAGTAGTATTTTAGCATAGGAATGCCGCATTCAATAAATTCAATGTGTTTTACCAAACTAGGCATGACATATTGATTTTCGATTTACGCATTTGCTCTCATCAGAGAGAGAGAGAGACAGAAACAGAGACAGACAGACAGACACAGACAGACAGACAGCTTAATATTTAGACCAGTTCACTAACCCTAACCTCCAACCCCCACCTCGCCTTCACTTTGGATTTGAATCTTTATAAATAAAGATGAAAAGAAGACAAATGTTACACTATATTACACTATATATATATATATATATATATATATATATATATATATATATATATATATATATATATATATATATATATATATATATATATATATATATATATATATATATATATATATATATATATATATATATATATATATATATATATATATATATATATATATATATATATATATATATATATATATATATATATATATTATATATATATATATTATAAGTTGATTTTTATTTGCTCCGGATTTGATTATCTTGAATTGCACTGTTAAACGTCCTACTTTGTTTAGTCAAATGATTGTAGGTTTTGCAAGTTAATTTAAATAGCAATTAAATGTACTTGTATTTTCTATCTTTAGTAATTAACTTTTGTTACTTGTAGCCCTTTTAAATTTTATGTTGATATTTTGTTTACAATTTTTATTTGACACTCATTCAAAAGAAATACCGACGTACCGTTGAGGTGCGGAACAGTATTTTAACCTCCCGATACGGTGGCTGTTTTATGTTCATGCGTGGCGCGGTGCTCCAAAATGCGGTGCTTGGCCAACTCCCTTCCGAATATAGACCACCAGCCAACTCATTTCTTGTATTTTATTGAAACCTACTCAAAGGTCTTCAGCTGTACTGTAGTAATCATTACATTGTACAGTAGCTTTTTTAAAAAAGCTTGTGTAATGAATTAAAATAGATTAGAAGACTACATCATATGTACGGTAATTTAATGTTATTAATTAATTATCATTTTTAGATTTATTCTTTTTCAATCTTGTGTTATAGTTTGTTTTCTTTGTTAAATCTTTAGGATAACTTTTAAATTTTTTACCTAAGAGCAAAAAGGTATTCTCGGTTGGAGATTTTCTTACCAGTTTGACAAGGATTATTATTATTATTTATTTATTGAAATTTTATTAATAATTATTGACAAACGATGTTTGTTGACGCTTTTCTATTTGGATATTTTCCAACATGTTTCGCAGTTGGGGTTTTTTTTTTCTATAGGTTATTATTTAAGGTATGTACGAGTACTTAAACAGAATGAATAAGGCAAATGTTTCGGTTTTACAGCTATTATTATTATAAGCACCATATTATTATTATTATTTATTAAATACATCTTAGGTGCGTAACGCCTGAAGAAAAGGGAGCGATTGGCGTTATCCTTTACCCAGATCCTCATGATTTCGGAGGATCTAAGAAGGACTCAATATCAAGCAACCGAAGTCTACCATCCGATGGAGTTGTTTGGCAAAATCTACGCATGACTCCAGGAGATCCATCCACTCCATATTATGCTTCACAAAAAGATGTCTTTAGGTTAGTATGAATAGTTTTAAAAATATTTGTATTGATATATATACTTTTGTTTGTTACATTTTTTTATTTTATTTAAGTTTTCTTTTACATTTATGTATGTTTAATCTCAGAATTGTTGGAGTTATTATTTATCTCAATTTCTCAACCCAAATCTCTTTTTGAGGTAGAAAAGAAAACTACTTCTAAATTGAAGTTTTTTTTCTTGTTAA
The DNA here is from genome assembly GCA_009176605.1 of Armadillidium nasatum. Taxonomy (NCBI): domain Eukaryota; kingdom Metazoa; phylum Arthropoda; class Malacostraca; order Isopoda; family Armadillidiidae; genus Armadillidium; species Armadillidium nasatum. The sequence goes on along the minus strand of SEYY01024429.1, from coordinate 25,946 downwards.
ATATTTACTTAATAGACATAAATAAACCTTTTTTTAAATTTTATATGCAAATTAAATTTTAATATACAGTTATATATATATATATATATATATATATATATTATATATATATATATATATATATATATATATATATATATATATATATATATATATATATATATATATATATATATATATATATATATATATATATATATATAACTTCTCTTTGTAGAAGGAGAACAGAAAACTTTGATGGTGTTCCATCGATTGTAGTTCAGCCTGTTAGTGCAGACTCTGCTCTTAAACTTTTGGAGGTTTTGGGAGGAACAGAAGTTCCTGAAGAATGGAAAGGAGACTTGAACGTTACTTATAAATTTGGAGGATCTTTCAAGGATAATAATGTTAAGAACATCAGTATTTCAAGCTACAATTTAATCGTTGAAACCCACCAACATGTCATTTTTGCTTACCCACCTTCTGAAGATCATTCCAAGTAATTTGTTTAAGTTTGTATAGAATTTTCCTTTATTAAATGGAACGTAATTTAGGATATATATATATTTCGTTAATCTAAAGAATATATATATATATATATATATATATATATATATATATATATATATATATATATATATATATATATATATATATATATATATATATATTTCGTTAATCTAAAGAATATTGACAATATTCATTAGATTATGCTTGTATTTCTCTAATTTCTTCTTTTAAAATGCTAAATTGTTATATTTTATTCTAGAGTTTAATTGCCATGCTGAAATTTTTGTTTGGCATTTTCTGAATTAGTAGTGCTGTAGGAGACTGAGACTAGGTCTATTAATGTTGTGTCTGGATGAGCGATATATTGTAAGAATTTTATATTGTTAATTTTAAATATATATATATATATATATTATATATATATATATATATATATATATATATATATATATATATATATGTAAGAATTTATATTGTTAATTTTAAATATAGTTAAATTTCTTACCTCTAGGTGAAATTTTTTTATTTAAATAAGTTCGTATACTAATGCTAAAATTTAAGACCCCACCTAACCCACCCAAAGTTTCAATTCTCCGGCGCCAGATATCAAACCCCAGAATAGGCTAATAAGGCCTACTAATAACTTTTAATTAAATTTTATAGTTTTATTAAGAAATGAATCTTGATATATTATTATTGAGGACCAATAATAAACAATATTAAATAAACTTGACACAATTAGTTATCACGTTAACAAAGTCAAACTTTTATAATAATCTAATAATAATAATCTTTCCATAGATGTTTTCAGTACAGAGTCAAACATAACACTGAATTCAAACTGAATTTTTAATAACTTTTTGTCTTAATACCTAATTCTTTCTTACAAAATCTTTTTTTTTTTCAGGGTTATACAAATAGGTTGTCATTATGATATCAGAGATTCTAATCTTACATCAAGTGGTATAGGTCTTGCAGGCATTTTAGCATTAAGTGAAGCATTACACAAAACTTTTCCAAATGGAACGGACAGGTTAATTGTTCTAAGCGTTTTTGAAGGAAGAGACGGTGATTTTTCTGTTGGGAATGAGTATTCACAGGTTTGTTTGTATTGGGATATTTTTGAATATTTATTGTATAGTAATAATTCCGTGCTATTATGTATGCTTTCTACATTTCTGACAACTATAAAGTACACGTTCTACAAGGGTAAAATTTAACTATTTCTATTCTCTATCCACTGGTTTTGGGGGTGTACGAGGAGCTCTATAAACAAATGCATGTGTGACATGCATTTGTATCTTCAAATTTGTATACCACATACTATAGTAACACTATTAATTCTTATTTTTTGAGTTGGATTGGAAATTTAGTGAATTAATAACTACAACTTTAAAATATTTATAAAAGTATATTTTTTCTTGCTAATTTTGATGACTTGTTAATAATTTTTAATTAATGCAATATATGAAGCAAATTTGAGTGTCCTCTTGGATATAAATAATTAATTCGGGAACTCGTAATATTGTTTTTAAATACCACATTACAGCTTTATAGTTGGTGGCTTGAGACAACCACACTTGCTTACGTGGATATGGATGAAGTATTAGAAGGAATAGGTTTTGTGAAGGCGAATGTATCACCACTTCTACGAAAGGATAGTAAGAGAAGCCCTTTATCATGTACCATGGGTAGGAGTAGAAGGTATCACAGCTTATCAAGGTATAACCGATTCCTTGCCCTCCCACTTGTTTAATCCTTCGAAAAAGGACAAGGATTTATATCAAAGTAAATTTTTGGTTTTGATTTTTTGCATGTGTGGCATTGTGATCAATTGATTTTATTAAATACTTAATGTTCAATTTTAATTTGTCAGAGACATTTAATTTTGACAACCCTTATGAATGCGACGAGGCGTTTAATTTTATTAATGTTCATGGAATTCCATCGCTACAATTAACAGCTATTCATCTTAATAAGGTATTGTTGACATAGTGAATATTTATTAATATAAGCATTGTCCTAGGACTGAAATTTTTAATTCTTATTATTTAATGCATCTACTTTTTGTATTTAATCTTAAATAAGGAAATTTAAAAATGTTATTTTATATATTTAATAATGTAAACATTGTTTGTTTAATGACTGAAAATTAATTTTTATCTTTATTATTTTTTTCAATCAATTTTTATCCTCAATTATTATTTTCCTTTTAAGAGCTTAGAATTTCACTTGAGAAATAGTCAGTACGATACTATGAATCGCATACAGAAATACGAAGATGAAGAATTACATTGGAGTCATATGATTGGTAATCTTATTGAATTATTATCATTATTATTAAAATGTAATTTGATTTACACCCGCCGTACATTAGCGATTTTTTTGTATGAAACTCAAGAGAATTAATAAACTTTAAATTTCATGTAAAACAATAATAATCTCAAACAAGATTAGTAATCTTGCAGTTAGTCTCTTTTAATCTAATAAAAATCCCAAAACAATATTAATAATCTCTTTGCTATTTCATTAATCCAATAATAATCAAACAAAATTAATAATCCACTTTCAGTCCCCTTTAATCCACTAGTAATCCCAAAACCATATTAATAATTCCCTTGCAATTTCATTAATATAACAATAATCTTAAGCAGAATTAATAATCCTCTTACAATTTCATTTAATCCAATCCAATGATAAATCCAGAAACAAAATTAATAATCCTCTGCAATTTCACCATTTACCTATTATTATTATAAAAGCTATGTATATATATATATATATATATATATATATATATATATATATATATATATATATATATATATATATATATATATATATATATATATATATATATATATATATATATATATATATATATATATATATATATATATATATATATATATATATATATATATATATATATATATATATATATATATATATAGTTTCTGCTATGAGTTTGAGTGCTCTTCTGCTTTCATTTTTGCCACTACCTTTAGTAAAGTTTAATGAAGTTGGATGGGATCTTAGCAATGCTTGGAAGTCTTTCCGAGAAGAAGAGAAAAATATATTAGAAAGTCATATAGTGATTAAGGACATTTGTGGTAAGCTTTTCATTCATTGGTTGTTAACTGTAGAAAGTTTTGGGGTTTAAATTGAGATTTAAAGTATTCTTATTACTAATCATTTTCGGAATAGTTGTTTTTGTTTTTTTTTTTTTTGTTTTTTGTAGTAATTAACCCGAATTTTATTTTAGGAAGTATCTCTACACTAAGTCTTCACCTAGTTTTTATTATTATTATTATTATTTTACTTTTACAACCCTATCAGTAGGAAGTAATTCTCATTATTCTAAAACCATATTTTTAGGATATTAAAATTAAAGAAATATAATTAATAAATTATTATTATTAATATTATTATATCATTGTCTTTATAAATGCAAAATGTAAACAAACTCATTTTCGTAGTTGTCATTTGCATTTCTATGTTTGTGTCATTTTATATCAATTTATTTTATTTTAATTTATTGATTTTATAGATTTATAATAATTTTAGTTTTTTAAGAAACAAAACAAAAGAATACTAGTAGGCTACATAAGTAATCTATAATTAAGCCTATTAGAAAATATTTTCTTCATTAACGTTATATCTCCTTTGTCAACAATAGGCTTTATTATTACTATTTTTGTTTTGGCTGCTTACAATATAGTATTCATCATCTTTTATCAGTTGAATATTTTGAGAATCCAACCGCCATTTTGAATTAGAAACAGCTCACTCGAAAACATATGATTATTTTAGAAAAATTTTTTAAAAAATTTTATTGTGCAAATCGTAAGATGCTCTAAAATATTATATTGACGAAAAAGGGCCCGCATCTAAATTTTTAGGAAGTTTGTGGACGAATAGAAAAATGATTAAATTTAAACTTAGAAGTTTGTTTTGCTTTTACATTAAAGAAATAGCCCAATAAAAATTTCCACATAGTTAAAAAGTTTTTCTATTTAATGTTAACTGTCCTCATAGCTTGAATTTATCGCCATTCTCATTAACTCTCCGTTATTTTTAATTTTTTTTTGTCTGAAATAAAAAGAATATTAAACGTCATCTTGTTTATTTATTTCTTAAATTAATAATTATTTTTTGTAACAGATAAGACAAGATGTCATCGGAATTACAAAAGTTGATTCAAATATTTTAAAATTTCTTTTACTTTTAATCACAAAAAAATAAAAATAAATAATTAGAAATTTAAAATATCCTTTATTTTATTTTTCAAATTAATATATTTTTTTTTTTGTAACATATAGAAAAGATATCATCGGAATTTGACAGATTTATACTTACTACTGAGGGATATGATACTTGGTATAAAGACGGGATGGATCTGGTCGGCATGACACCTTTACAGCAATTCAGGTTTGTTTATTTTGTATTTTCAAATTAGTTCTTTTCTTTCTCACAAAACATTAATAAGAGTTTATTGTTCATCATACTTTGTTACAAGAATTATTCACAAACATTTTTGTAAATAATAAGTTTACTAAAGTGACTGCTTTATGAGTGAGTATGTATGCAAGTGAATGAATACGTATACATACGTGTATACGAGTGAGTGAGTGTATATGATATTATGTATTTATTGTTAATAATACATTTACTTTAAAAAACTCAAGGAATTGTAAAAGAAACATTAGTATACTAAGTATTCTCAATAATGACAAAAAGGTGAAAGATGAAGACAAATTAGCAACATCTAAATACCGAAATATCCTTATAATTATTCCATTATTTACCAGATACTCGTTCACTATGTAATCTCTATATGAGACCATTGTTTGAATGGTTCTCTCAATCGTTTTCAAAACATTGTACTTATTTCTGTACTAGATACAAAGTAAACGCATTCCACACTTTTTGATCTTTCTAATTTTTTATTTCTATTTTGCTTTAAAAAAAAATACTATATTTTTATTTTTCTTGTTATTCAGAGCTATCGAACGTAGAGTGGAAATATTCCAGCAGTTTGGACGTAAATTTTTACGACCAAGAAACATACCAGGACATACTAGTTTTGGATCCCTCATAAGCTATGGACCTTCTGTAGAGAACTCCTGTGAAGGGACGTACTTTCCATTTATTAAAAAGGCATTGAAAGATGTGGTCCAAGGGAAAGGTTCCTGGGATTCATTGCAAGAAGAACTTTCTCTCTTGCTTTCTTCCCTAATAGACATTCGAACTGATACTTAAATATTTTGTTATGATTATAATAGAGATTTAAAATTATTATTATTAATATTTCTTTAAGTGACCTTCTCATTTTAGAGATTTATAATAGATAGAATATATATATATATATATATATATATATATATATATATATATATATATATATATATATATATATATATATATATATATATATATATATATATATATATATATATATATATATATATATATATATATATATATATATATATATATATATATATATATATATATATATATATATATATATATATATATATATTGGAGGTTTGCCAAGGTGAAATATTTTTAAACATATTTTTCTATACTTAAGAGAGTCCTGAATGATTGGCCTAGAGGACCTCATTTTACTGTTCTTTGTAGGCAAGGCACTAATCGTTTTTGATCAAAGCTGAAAGTAACTATTATTATTTTTAATATTTTATTGTAAAATTTTTCATTATCATCATCATCATTTTTATTTGTATTCATTATCCTTATCATCGTTTATATTATTATTATTATTATTATTATTATTATTATTATTATTGTTATTTTTAAATTATTATTTAAATTTATTATTATTATGAACTCAAGTACGTTACCTCTTAATTTGTATTTAGTTTTAATATTATGAAGTATTTTATATTAAATAAATTTAGTGATATAAATTGCTCAATTTTTATAAAAGATAAAATATTTTACAAATTTATTTTACTGTTATTGATTATAATAAATAATTATTTTTATTATTATTTATTATTAATTATTAAAGTGTTTTAGGGATTATATTTTTTATTATTATATATATATATATATATATATATATAATATATTATATATATATATATATATATATATATATATATATATATATATATATATATATATATATATATATATATATATATATATATATATATATATATATATATATATATATATATATATATATATATATATATATATATATATATATATATATATATATATATATATATATATATATATATATATATATAAATTTTTAAACCTTAAAAATAATATTTTTATATCAATTATATATATATATATATATATATATATATATATATATATATATATATATATATATATATATATATATATATATATATATATATATATATATATATATATATATATATATATATATATATATATATATATATATATATATACCTGAAGAAGCTCATATCTTCTAAATTAGAGAAATATTGCTTTTAAATGTTTACTAAGTGCCAGAAATAGTAGAGGGAATAATTTTTCATTGTAAAGACAACCCAAAAATTTGCTGTTTCGTAAGTTTATCTCGCGGCTCTAATTGTTCTCTGTCAGTGCTTCTGGATTGCTCAAATGAGGAAATGTTCTTCGAAGAAAATCCCTAAAAGCAGGAATTTAAGACATTAATTTATCACCGCTGTTCTACATTGTAGAGAGAGAAAATGAGTCTGCGCTTAGAGGTGAAAAAGAAATTCGAGAGATGAATAAAACTCTGTTAAATCGTATTTAATGTGGAATTCAGGATAATTTTCTTTCTTTTTTAAAAAACCGTTGAGAGCTTTGTCTGTCAAAGTTTTCGTCTTGACGAATCTGTGATTTTATCCAGGAATACTTAGACGTCTCTTTTAAAAAATGTTATAAAAAAAAGACCTGAATTAATGAAAAACATCTTGATTATCCATGACTATATTTCCGGTCGCTCAAATTCGTTCTTTTGTGACTTCTCCGCATGACGAATACCTTGGCTTCCCCAGTCTGTCTACTCCAGATCCGGTACCCATGGATTTTTTTTATATACATTTTTTCAAAAATTTAGTCCGCAAACGCAAAAGCGTAATGTCCGCAAATCAATTTTTTTTAAAGAGCAAATTTAAGCCCAGCTATCCGAGGTTGGCCCCAACTTCTCCGGCAAATGTGTCTGGATATATGGGGACTTCAGTTTCTGAAATATTTTGAAATGGTATCAAGAACTCAAATCTGTTTTAAGTTTCATTTGAGCATTATGTCAGTGCATTGTGGATATATGTATGCATAAATTGTGTGTATATATATATATATATATATATATATATATATATATATATATATATATATATATATATATATATATTGGAAATCCCAGGCTATCCCGTTGTGGTACCTCCTTCTTTCCAGCCACCTCTATTCTGTGGAACTCTCTACTATCATTTATTTTTCCTCCTGTATTTAATCTTCCACTCTTCAAGGCTTCCGTCTGCGCCCACCTGAGGGCTGTGCGTTAGGTGTGTGTGTGTGTTTGAATGAGCTTTGTGCATGTGTGTGTGCCCCCTCCTTGAAAAGGGCTCTGTCCGTGAGTGGTGGCGTTCTGTATATATATATATATATATATATATATATATATATATATATATATATATATATATATATATATATATATATATATATATATATATATATATATATATATATATATATATATATATATATATATATATATATATATATATATATATATATATATATATATATATATATATATATATATATATATATATATATATATATATACAAGAGATGCTTAAAGCGTGTTCCAAATTATAAAAATAAGTCACCTTAAATGTGCCCATTTCAGACTCAGTCCCATCACCTTCAATGCCTTGATGTGGAGGAGTAAAATTCGATTCAATATTACAATTTATTTCCTCCAATATCCTCATCTTGACAGCTGTATGCTTTCCCCTCATTTAACCTACATACCACTCCAAGTTTGAAGTGAAGGTGTTGGGCTGTTGCCATAAGCATATCAAAATCATCAAAGATACTACTGAACCTCGGTTAAAAGCCCTTTTCTTTCCCTTTGTTTGGCTTTGGGTTGCTTTAGTAAGTAGTTGACTAAATTTTTGGCATAGTTAAATTTTTGTACCTCTCGTTGCATTTCCACGAGATTGTCCTTGAGAAGGAAGAGGTTAGGCAATAGAACTCCCACGCACGTTTTCTTCTCATCCTGCAACATATCCATCCTAACAGCAATAGGCGTCATTATTTCGATGTATTTAGCAATTACTTCTTTATCAATTTTATTAAATACTGGAAGACGAGGATTTTGTTTCATACAAATGTTGTTGATTTGTGTCATGCTATCATCAAGGTTCTTAAGCAGGTCTTTCATAGAATCGTATAGGGAGTTCCAGCGAGTGTTTTAAGCTTTGTCCCAACTCCTTCCTAATTCTCGCAGCAGTTGTAGTTTTCCTATTTTGGGCATTCCACAATGCCAGTGCTTTGGCAAGTGTCTTATTAAATGGATCCTTGGCACCAGAGGACCAGCGAAGAACTTTCGAAACATCCCTAGTAGCCAAGATGTTTAATGTGTGGGAAATGCAACGACAATGTTTAAGTAGACAAAGGGCATCGTGCTCTTCAAGCAGATATTTGAATAGATCGCAAATTTGCTCTTTTGCGCTCTTAAAGAAGTTGTTAAGCGCAAATGCAAAAGAGCACATTTTCGAAATTTCGCGCAAATGCAAAAGAGCAAATATTTTACCTAAAGCGCAAATTGCGCTTATGCCCACCTCTGATATATATATATATATATATATATATATATATATATATATATATATATATATATATATATATATATATATATATATATATATATATATATATATATATATATATATATATATATAATATTAGCATATTATATTTTCTCATTTGTGGATACGGATATAGAATTTTCGTCAAGTGCGGATGCGGATGTTGAATTTTCGAAATTGCGGATCCGGATATATAATTTTTGCAAGTGCGGATGCAGATTTTAATTTTGATGATGATGTTCCGCGGATGCAGATTTGAATTTTGATGATAGTGCTTCAAGGATGCAGATGCCATCACTAGTCCCGATACGTAGTGTTTGAAAGTGTGTAATCGAAGAAAATGGGAAAAAATAAAGAAAGGAATTGAATTCCTAACTTTATTTGAGATTACGCGCATGATTGAGCATAGTGGTTATGTCTGGGGTCAGAGTCGGACTTAAAAATTAGGACGGTGTAAAAATGTGCGTGGAGGAGATATGCAACTGCAGAGTTCATTAAGAAGTGTCCATTGTAATAGCTATAGCACAAAGAGTGACATGACAATCCAGCGAGAAGAAAGAGAATGGAAAGAGTTATTGAGATCGAAAGAGTCGATACGCACCAGAATCCACCTTTCCAAGGAGTGCTGTGTAAGTGGAACCACTCCAAATGTGTGAGGCACACTGTAAACAGGAGCGAACGAAACCCATTTAAAAAGCAAGGACGTAACTTGGATGGAGTGAAAAATTCTGAAATTTCCTCAGAAAACCCTATCTAGATTGTTAGAGTTGTCTTTACGAAGAAGATCATGAAAAGTAGAAATATGGAAAAACTGAGTATTTGAATCATTGAAAATTACCAATTTTTAAATGCCATGATTAGAAATTCGATAAATATCAGACATTAATTGCCTCCAAGGCCACTCTCCTAGACTGTGCTTTATTGCTGTTGGATGGGACATTTTCAAAATGAAAGGAGTGAATAGAGGATGAAGTAATAGAGCAATTGTCTCTATTACTTCATCCCATATTCACTCCTCTGACTTCCCTCTTTCGGTATCTATCGTTCGTTCTGATTTCCTTACAGGTTATTCTATAGCTACTGTTTTTGATTGCCAAGGCTCATTCTTTACATTTATAAGTAGCGGGGTTCTTCAGAGTTCTCTTCTATCCCCAACCCTTTTTCTATTTTACATCAATTAAAGACCTTGGTCATTAATTGATGAAAAATAGAAAAATCACTTGAGGAAATATATATATATATATATATATATATATATATATATATATATATATATATATATATATATATATATATATATATATATATATATATATATATATATATATATATATATATATATATATATAAATTTTTTCCTCAAGTGATTTTCAAAACTTGTATTTCCGTAAACCGTTCTTTCTGGTCTTCCACTACGGACTTCTCTTCCTGCTGAAAATTTGCTCAGCCTGTGCTGAAAAAAAAGGGACTCCTCTCAACTCTCTAACTAACATCCTATTGCTTTAGCTTCAATTCTTTCTAAAGTTTTGGGAGCTATCCTCAAAAGGAAGATTTGGGAACGTCTCAGTTCTTCTATTCTTTTCTCTGATCGTCAGTGTGGCTTTTCTAAGGAACGCTATTTTCTTTTCTTATTGATTCTTAGTTCTTTTCTCTTAGGCATTTCGATGAATCTTTTTCTGTGGTGCTAGACGTAGCGAATGGCCTTTCCAAACTTCCCTCTCTCGGTATCTATCTATCTATCGTAGCTCAGTCGATCGAGAACTCGTTATGGCAAACGAGAGGTCCAGGGTTCGAGGCCTGGCCGGAGCGAGAAATGTGAGCTGTTTTCTCCTTGCGCTTAGCTCCGAATGACTCAGTCGTTAAACGAGTACATCAGTGGAGTGCCCATGCCACTGATGGGAATAAACTCCGGCATCCCGATAATACCGCTAAACCCTAGGATCTTTCCTCGAAAGATCCAACTCACAGGACGATAGCCCTTCCTGGGGGATGAAGATTATATATATATATATATATATATATATATATATATATATATATATATATATATATATATATATATATATATATATATATATATATATATATATATATATATATATATGAGAGCACATACGTGGGCTTTAAAGTAATTGAGATTAAATTCAGCAAGAAACACAGAAGATAGGAGAGAATTCCACAAAACAGAGGTGACTGGAAAGAAGGAGGCACCACAGCGAACAAGCCTGGAGTTACCTATGTCTACACAAAATTTATGTGCAAACAATGCACCCCTTGTGCTACGAGGACGCCGTAAATGTGGAGGTATGCGAATGGACAGCTCCCTCGAGCATTTGCCGCTGTAGTACCTATAGAAAAGAGATAGGGCACCAATCGTCAGGTCGCAAAAATAAAGAGTCAAGTGAATTAGCAAGAGCGGAAAAGTTTATAAGTCTTTTAACTTTTGACTCAATCCTATCCAAAAGACTGGATGAAACCTGAGCCACCCCAGATATGAGAGCAGTACTCCATACAAGGGCTGATGAGGCCCTGTGAACTGTGAAGAAGAAAAAAATTCTCGCACCCTAAACAGTACTCACAGCTTCTTTGAGGGCACCCTAGTAACCATTGTAATGTGAGGTTTCCAAGACTTTTTTTTTTGTTTATGTAAAGGCCAAGAATATTTATATTGCCAACAGAAGAGACGGGAGAACCATCGAAAGAAACCGAAAAGTTAGGTGTCTTTGAGAGGTAGATTTTTAGAAGTTGAATTTTTAATTAGTTGAATTTCACAAGGTTGAGACGATCCCACTGAGAAGTTTCTATCCAGATCTGCAAGAATGGAATCGAAAAGATGAAGACGAGAGGCGACTCTTGATGCAAAGGAGGAGCAGATCTGAAATGAGTAGAAAAGTGGAGAGTCGAGTCATTGACATATGAATGGATAGTATTAGACGAGAAACCGAGAAGATAATTAATGAAAAGTAAGAATAGAGTAGGAGACAAGACAGAGCCATGAGGAACAACACTATTGACAGAGAAGGAAGAAGAAGTCACCCCATCAACAACAGCCCAAATGGAACGATTAAAAAGAAAGCTAGACATAAGTAAGCAAAGAGAAGGAGGAAGCCCATAGGAGGGGAGCTTGGAGAGCAGTGACGCATGCCATACACGGTCAAATGCTTTAGATATGTCAAGCGCCACCACACAAGTCTCCCCGTGATCCCAAAGGGCAGAAGACCATAGATCTACAAGATAGGAAAGAATATCACCAGTAGCCCTCGAGCGCCAAAAGCCATACTGATGATCAGATAGAAGAGAGTGAGATTCCAGATGATCGAAGAAATGAGAGTTGAGAAGGGTTTCAAAGATCTTAGACAGAACACAAGCGAGAGCTATAGGGAGATAGTTAGAAGGATCAGAGCGGCTACCTTTTTTCGGAATAGGTTGGACTAATGCGCGCTTCCGGCACTGAGGAAATGTACTAGTATTGAGGCACAGAGAGAAAAGTTGAACGAGGGATAGAGCTAGCTCAGAGGCACACTCCCTTAAAACTCGATGAGGAAAGACATCTTGCCTGCTTGCTTTCCTAACGTTCATAGATTTCAGAAGCTCATGCACCTGATCAAATATAATAACATGTAAAGGCATGGGACATCTGAGAGGATAAGGAGTAGGAGGAGGATTGCCGGAGTCGTCTAGGGTAGAATTAGAAGAGAACAGGAGGCCGAAGAGAGCCTTTTCAGTTGGAGTGTTAGCAACAGAACCATCAGAGCGAATAAGAGGAGGAAAGGAGGATTTATAGAAGTTGTTAGAGATGTTTTTAGCAAGAGCCACAAAGATTTATCAGTAGGAGAATTTAGGATCTCACCACACCTTCTTTTGCTCGTCGAAGAATATCCCTGCAACAATTTCGAGCTGAATGAAAACTAGCAAGAGTGATAGGAGAAGGAGAATATTTCCACTCAATACGCGATGTCTCTAGCCTGAACGGCACGAGAGCACGCGCGATAGAACCATGGATTTTGAGGAAAGAAAAATTTAGACGAAGAAGGGATGAACCTGCTTACCCCATCAACGGTTACAGCCCCCACCTTATCGGCAGAAACCGAAGCGTCTTCAGAGACAAAGCAGTCCATCCAAGAATATAGAAGCAACGCAAGGACCCCCAGTCAGCCCGATCAATGTACCAGGAGATACGCTTAGGGGAGGGTGGAGCAGTTGGAGAGAAAGCTTGAAAATTAAGAGTAATTAGGTTGTGGTCAAATTTATCAATAGGTGCGAAGACAGCTTATTTATAGAGAGAAGGACTAGTAGTGAAACATAAGTCAAGAGTGTTTAAAAATTGGGTTAGGGCGATCTGGAATGTGTGTTGGTTCTATAATCAGTTGCTTAATATATATATATATATATATATATATATATATATATATATATATATATATATATATATATATATATATATATATATATATATATATATATATATATATATATATATATATATATATATATATATATATATATATATATATATATATATATATATATATATATATATATATATATATATATATATATATATACCCAATTACACTCAGTATATTGTTTTCGTAAACTATAATAAATATACTAATTCTATCCAAAATATTTAATTCTAGGAAAATCGTAAATGAAGTACAAACCTTTGCAAATATAATAATAATAATAATAATAATAATAATAATAATAATAATAATAATAATAATAATAATAATAATAATAATAATTATATATATATATATATATAATATATAATAATAATATATATAATATATATATAATATATAATAATATATATATATATATATATATATATATATATATATATATATATATATATATATATATATATATATATATATATATATATATATATATATATATATATATATATATATATATATATATATATATATATATATATATATATATATATATATATATAATATATATATATATAATATATATATATATATATATATATATATATATATATATATATATATATATATATATATATATATATAATATATATATATATATATATATATATATATATATAATATATATATATATATATATATATATATATATATATATATATATATATATATATATATATATATATATATATATATATATATATATATATATATATATATATATATATATATATATATATATTTTAATTTTCGTTATCACTTTCCTGCTTCTTTTTTTTTTTTTTTTTTTTTTTTTTTTTTTTTTTTTAAATAAATGAACTTGCTCTATCTGTTAATATTTGTTATCAAAGTGGTTTCTTCAACAAGGTTTTCAACAGATTCTTTAAATTTGATGAAATTTTTCTCCAATATTTCCTCCTCTTGTTTATTAACTAATAGTTTATTATCAGTTATGACTAAGAGAATTTGTTGCTGAATATTCGATTTTTTTCCTGATGTTAATTACAATATGTTAAGATGCAAAGAGGTTCTTATCTATGGAAAACATTGAAAATTGTTACGTATTAATTGCTATGCTGTAGAAGAAGAAGAAGAAGAAGAAGAAGAAGAAGAAGAAGAAGAAGAAGAAGAAGAAGAAGAAGAGAAGGAAGAAGAGAGAGAAGAAGAAGAAGAGAAGAGGAGGAGAAGAAGAAGAAGGAGGAGGAGAAGATGGAAGAGGAGGAGGAGGAAGAAGAAGAAGAAGAAGAAGAAGAAGAAGAAGAAGAAGAAGAAAGAAGAGAGAAGAAGAAGAAGAGAAGAAGAAGAAGAAGAGAAGAAGAAGAAGAAGAAGAAGAAGAAGAAGAAGAAGAAGAACTACCACTACTGATACTATTACAATTAGTCTCAAGTACTTCAATTTAATTTAAATTTTCCTTCATTTAAATTGAGATAAATCTTCAAGGAAAACTAAAAGTTTAATTCTATTTTTCAAGACGGTGCGTATTTTCTTATCTTATCACCTCGTCAACGGGATTATAAAAAGGCGGGTCGTCTCTCTCAGTCGTATATTCATAAACAATCGTTGCAAAGAGACAGTGTGCAACTTCAAAAATTATTTGAATTATATTCAATATCTGCTTTTTTTTGTTGTCATTGTGAACTTCAAGGCGACAAGTCAAGTTATCAACCATAATGGAGTTATTGCTGCTTTTCAACGCAATTTTGATTTTGATTAATTGTGTGTCTTCATCAAATGTATTGATGGTTCTCCCTTTGGGGTCGAAATCGCATAAAAATATTTTCACTCCTCTCGCAGAAGAATTGGCAGAAAATGGACATCAAGTTACCGTTGTTTCGATGTATGGAGAATCGGGAAATAGAAAACTTCCTTACAATGACATCGTGGCCCATGAAACAGCAACAAGAGTCAAGCAAATCACTGGAGAATTTAACGTTTTCAAGATGATTGAAAATTCTGGAGGTAAAAATATTAATTCCGAAGTAATGAAAAAAGTTGTAAAAAATCTTCCAGAATATTGTGACAGTTTTCTTCGAGATCCTTCAGTCCAAACAGTGTGGCAATCAAAGCCAGACTTGATTCTTCTACCAGCATTCATGAACGAATGTGGATTGGTATTTGTAAAGAAGTTTAATGTT
>SEYY01024429.1:0-5000 GCA_009176605.1 Armadillidium nasatum | reverse complement strand
CTAAAACAGCTGCTATTGAACGACCGGAAAGGAAATTAGAGAGAAGGCCACAGAGAGATGGATAGATACCGAAAGAGGGAAGTTTGGAAATCAAAGCTTTGTGCCAGACTCTATCGAAAGCTTTCGATATGTCCAGTGCCACAGCAAAAGATTCACCGAAATGCCAAAGAGCGGAGAACCAAGAGTCAGAGAGAAGATCACCAGTAGAGCGTTTCTTACGAAAGCCATACTGACGATCAGAGATAAGATTAAAAGAATTGAGATGTTTCCAATTCTTCTTGTTAAGGATAGATTAGAAAACTTTAGAAAGAACGGAGGTTAAAGAAATAGGACGATAGTTAGAGGGTTCAGAGAGGTCCCCCTTCTTCGGCACAGGCTGAATAAGCGCACTTTTCCAACAAGAAGGCAAGGCTAAAGTAGAAAGACATAGACGAAATAGTTTTCCCAAGGCAGGGTGCAAGCTCGGAAGCACAAATTTTGAGAACCATAGGAGGAACACTATCGGGACCATGCGCCTTCTTAGTATTAAGCTCAGAGAGAGCAGAAATGACATCTTTAGAAGAAATTCTAATTTTAGGCATAAATGAGTTGGAGGGGATTGAAGGAGGAGGTATAGCTGCGGAATCGTCTAAGGTTGAATTAGAGGCAAAAGTTTGAGCGAAGAGTTCAGCTTTAGAGGAAGGCAAAACGTGGAAAAAAACATAAAGGTGGAAAAGAGGAAGAAGCAAAGTTAGAGTTGATATTTTTTTTACAAAATGCCAGAAAGGGTGTGAAAAAGAAGAATCAGAAAGATTATTGAATTTTCTACGGAGAAATGAGTTTTTAATTGTGCGGAGAACAGATTTTGCACGATTCCGGGATGAAAATATAAGTTGAATGTGTTTCTGAAGTTTGAAGATGATGATAATCCCTGAAGGCAGCGTCCCTGTGGCGGACAGCCAGAAAACAAGCAGAGTTAAATTCGAGGTTTGTTAGGTTTAGTATAAGTGAAAGAATATGGAATGTACGCCTCCATGTCAGAGAGAATCCCCTCGGTTATGCGCTCTGCAAATTCCGAGGGATCCCTCCCACGGAAACAGTAATCATTCCATAAAAATCAGAAAAGTACAACCGCAAGTCAGACCAGTTAGTGGCACCGAAATGCCAGAAACGTCTCCTCGTCGAAGGCGGGGGCCGTTCTTGTGGAAGACTTGAAGTGACAGAACAAGATACGGAGATAAGAAGGTGATCGGATGAACTCAGAGGAGGAAAGAGTTTAACAGAATAAGGGGAAGGATAAGAAGTTAGGAAAAGATCAAGTATGTTGGGTTCATCACCAAGGCGATCAGGGATAAGGGTAGGGAGCTGCGAAAACTGCTCAAGGTTGTTCTGGATAGAAAAGTCGTAGGTGTTCACCAGCTGGATCATGAGAGCTAGATAAAAGCCATTGGCGGTGTTGAGCATTGAAATCACCTAAAATGATTTCGGAGAAAGGAGAGGAAGAAAGAATGTGTTCTATTTTGGAGTTAAGATAGTCGAAGAATTTTTATACAGTCGGTAGAATTAGGAGATAAATAGACAAAACAAATGAATTTAGTTGTAGAGTTGCAGGCAAGTTTAAGAAATAAAATAGAAATTTCAGAAGACTCCAAATTAGAGACACGAGAACAGGCAACGTCATTGTGCACATATGCGCAACATCCGCCTTTGGCTGAAAATTGAGGATAGAGACAGTAAGAGGAAACAGAGTAGGGTTTGTTGTCAGAGCACTCAGACACCTGGGTTTCAGTTAGGAACAAGAGATGAGGTATCTAGAAGAAGAGAGGTGGTGTTCGACAAAGTTTAAATTAGTAAAGAGACCGCGAATGTTGCAGAAGTTAATGAAAAAAGAAGACCGTGCACCAAGGCAAGTCGGCTTCAAAGTCTTGTTGGCACCAACCCTATCACCAGAGGCCACCAACTTCCAAGTGATGATGGGCGAAAAGGTGGATGAGGGGCCATGTTAGGAAGCTGCCTTTTCAAGCTTCTCCGAGGCAGTTTTACGTTTCACCATTGTGAAGATTGTTTTTTTTAAAGGTAATATATGTGTATGTGCTTGTAAATTTGTAGGATTCATGGGAAGAAAGGGGAAGCTTGTGGGAATATAGAAACTCCAGTGAGAGTCAAATGTACACTAGAGACCCTCTGAGAAGATGAAATGCGAAAAGGAACGAACCAAAGGGTAACGGAGTGAAACGGAATGATCTAGTCCACCCTATCACCAAACGGGTTAAGCCCAATGGGGAGGTACTTTCATCGCTTCGGATGGCGCTACGTCCTCCCCTATATATATATATATATATATATATATATATATATATATATATATATATATATATATATATATATATATATATATATATATATATATATATATATATATATATATATATATATATATATATATATATAATAATAATAATAATAATAATAATAATAATAATAATAACGAAATTTTAAAAAATGTTTTACTGATAAGATAATTCTCAAATGATAAACCGGTGGCAATGAATTATATGTAGAATAGGCTGCCGACGTTATTATTATTATTATTATTATTATTATTAATATTATTAGTAGTAGTAGTAGTAGTTATAGCAGTATAGTAGTAGTGTTCTACAATGGTCATGGGAAAAAGATTAAAGTCCAGCTCAATTCACATAAGACTACGTTTTAGAAATTATTATTATTATTATTATTATTATTATTATTATTGCTATTATTATTATCACAGGAAGCAGATATATATATATATATATATATATATATATATATATATATATATATATATATATATATATATATATATATATATATATATATATATATATATATATATATATATATATATATATATATATATATATATATATATATATATATATATATATATATATATATATATTTTTTTTTTTTTTTTTTTATATTCAAAGTTTTGAATAACAGAAAATGATAATCTACACATAAGGCAATTTTTATAAATATTTCAAAACTTACGAAAAGTTTTATTTTATTTAAGAAGTCTTATATTATTAAAAAGTGTTTTTCTCTTTAATTTGAAAATAAGAATTTAATATTTCTTTTTTCTTTCCTAAAATCAGTATAATATCTTATATTTATTGATGCTTTTGACGTGAAACTTTTTTCCTGTGATCGCTTATTAAGCAAAGCCCATTTAATCTTTCGTTGGAAATAGTTGATCTTAGACACGTTTTAACACGTCGCAAGGTTCTAAATGTCGTTTCAATTGTACAAGTAGTTGGTGGAAGTGTGATAAGTAATTTGATTGTTTATGGATATGCTTGGAAAAATGTGCAATGCTTTTGGAGTAATGTGGCTGTAACACATTTTCTCATCTATTTGTTCCTTATCTGATTTCTTCCAGAATTTAAATAAAGATTCTGCTTCACCCATTAGGTTGTCAATGTTATATTCGGTTATAATGAACTCAATTTTTTAAAAAATATTCTGATTTAGTTAATTTTCTTATTCTAACTGGGTGCAAAATGAAAAGAAAGATAAATGTAATATTGTGCAGAAAAATCTTATACTCAGAGATGAAATGAGAGAATCAAGATAATATATAAATAGTGCAACTCTCAGAAGAATTTTTTGATGTCCCTGAGGTTGGGATTTTTTTTTTTTTTTTTTTTTTTTTTTTTTTTGATTCTGTACGTGGTAAAGAAAAATCTTCACAAAAATTCTTAACTTTTTTAAAAATTCCTTTAAAAACCGACTCAGCATTATTTTCCCTTCTATCGGTTTTTAAAATATTTAAAAGTTTTTCTATGTGACAATGAACTCATCCAAATTTATTACTTTAGTTTGAAGAATATTTGCTATAGGCTCCAAATATGAATTATATTTCGTCATGATTATTAAACATAAGAAATGTAGGACTTCCTGCTGCTGATGAAAGCTGACATGCTGCAGTTCGTGTGGCTTGCGTTACATCTGATCAGATGAGAGATTTTTCAATGATAATTTTATTTGGCTAAATTTTTCAAAAAATATCCTAATTGACTTATACTTGACAGACCATCATAACGGTATATTTGCTACCAAATTTCTGCGTGACGTACTTTCACGGAAAAATTTTATAACATGTTTTACTATTCCAACAGTGTTTCGAAATTCTGGAACACCATTTAAAGTTATTAATTACTAAATTTAAAAGACGAGAACTACAATGAAAAAAATTTGGCTTCAGGGTACTGATCACTTATTAACTTTTAAACTCCATTTTGTTTGCCAGTCGTGGTGGAGCACCCATCAAACCTAAGTCCAGCAAGCTTACTCATATTTAAATTGTAAATTGTATATATCTCGTGTAGTAGACAATATAGTTCTTGCTATATCTTCAGCTTTCAGTTTTTCAAAAGAAATAAAGGCTACAAATTCTTCACGTACATTGAGATCCTTATCAACAAAGCGAATAGCTGTTCTGTTCCGGAAATGTCTGCTGCCTCGTCTGCTAACAAGGGCGAAATATTCACAATAGTTTATTTAATTCATAAATTGTTTACATATCAACTTTCCACAAATAAATATAAGTTCATTTTGAATCATATGCGATGATGATGTGTATTTGGCCTTTGCTCCGCATGATTTCAAATGTTCCATAAGAGCAGCACCTCCAGCATTTACTCTGAATTTAAGCAAATCGTAAAAATTGCCGATGCCTGCGTACTACTTCGAACAGCGATATCATTGGTGTCACAAAATTTTAAGATAGAAATTGTAGTTACTAATTTTTGCCTATTTTTTTTAATAACTAAGTGCTCAGCAACATGCAGTTGCTCAGTTACTCTAACAGGCATATTTACTATTATATGTTTGAAATTCTTTGTAAATACCGAGGCATCTTTATGCCATTCTGAATTTACATGGACTTTAGCACGTGAATGCGTCTTTATATTTTCTAAATGGTTTTACGATAAATGAGCCAAATATACCTTTTTTGATAGAAGGTCTAAATAAGA
>SEYY01024428.1:40000-42500 GCA_009176605.1 Armadillidium nasatum | reverse complement strand
ATATATATATTATATATATATATATATATATATATATATATATATATATATATATATATATATATATATTTAATATATATATATAATATATATATTTTTTTATTTTTTTTATTCTCCTCTGGTGGGCAAAGGCCAGAGGCCTACCATTGTTCCACCAGAGTTGGGAGAAAGTCGGAAACATGGTCATTAAATATATATATATATATATATATATATATATATATATATATATATATATATATATATATATTATATATATATATATATATATATATGCAAGTATATGAATAAATAGTTTTGCTTTAGCACATAATGTGTCTATCGGTATTCCATTTTTCAGCTCATTCGTCTATCCATCATTTTAACTATCTATTGATTAATGCAAGACTTGTCATTTCGTTTATCTCTATCGGTATCTAAGCATGGGTTCGAAGCCTCTCCTTTTTGGTCCCTTGTTTCTGAAGCAACAACATTAGGTATGCGGTCACTGGCGGCGCTTTCGTCTCAGGCCGATCGAATACATTACTCCAAAGTGTAGTCCATTGTAGCCCACGGCTTTGGTCCATCTTATCGTAAAACCCGTGGAGGAAATGGACAATTATTATTCTCTAACCAATACTTCGATTGTATGGAAGGAAAATATTATTTTTTGTTTTTAACACATGTCAAATGGTCGTAATGCCTTATTCGTGTGTAAAGCTTGTCTTCAAAGCAATGTTTTCGTGTTGATAATGCTTCTTGACTTTAGCGAAACGCCTAAAAACATTTTGGGGGCTGTGGTAATAAAAATAAAGGTTCATTAATTGCTTGTCATATATATATATATATATATATATATATATATATATATATATAATATATATATATATATATATATATATATATATATATATATATATATATATATATATATATATATATATATTTATATATATATATTATATATATATATATATATATATATATATATATATATATATATATATATATATATATATATATATATATATATATATATATATATATATATATATATATATATATATATATATGAACAGGGTGTTGCAAAATTAAAGGTACAAAATTTAAGTGTGCAGGGAGGGGCAAATTAGGCATACGTTATTAAACACATATGTTGGCAAATAGTTAGTTTACAAGATATAGCTTGCATTAATTTTAAAGAGAATTCTCGAAAGTTCCAGTATACGCAGATAGCAAGGTAAGGTCGGGTACACAATGTGAGCAAATACCATTTGCAATCGTGTCGCAAAACCGGCAACATGAATTGTTTAACAAATGTAGAAATTGCCGAAATTCACCTTGCGTATGGCGCTGGAAATAATAATGCAAGACGTTCAGCAAAGATATACCGAGATCGTTTTACGAATCGTTCTAATCTCAGTTCTCAAAGGTTCACAAACCTTCACCGACGATTGAGTGAATCAGGAACATTCAGAGTTTCATAGTTAATAGAGTAGATGTCGGTCGCCCAAGGAGGGGTAGTGCGTCTGCCTGTTTACGTCATTTTCGGCATCACCCATGCACGAGCACCCGCGCGCTGTAGCAAATTTAGTGATCCGAGATCATACTGCAGTGTGGCGTGCATAGAGAGACAGTCGTTTCCATCTTTATCACTTTCAGAGAGTAAAGGGTTGGTCACCAGAAGCTTACGGCCTTCATGTGCAATTCGCGCAGCTTTTTATCTGGATTAGGAGGTAAAACAGGAATCCTTTTCCGAATACGTATTGTTCACAGATGAGGAGTATTTCAGTCATGATCGTGTGCTCAAGTTTGCATAACAATAACGAATTTCATGTAATCAACCCACATGTCGTACATCAACATGGATATCAAGAACGCTACGGTGTTGGTATAACGTAGCCATATTATTGAATCATACATGCTGACAACACCTCTTCCCGGAAATGCGTGAAGAATTTTTTTTTTCAGGAAGTACTTCCTTGATTATAAGATGTACCCTTAACTATCCGCAGACGAATGTAGCACTAACACGAAGGAACTCCAGCACATTTTCACATTGGTGTAAGAGATAACCTGGATGTTCAATTTCCAAATCGATAGATCAGACGGAATCGTCCAGTGTCCTGGCCTACGAGGTGACCAGATAAGAATCCTCTTGATTTCTGTTCTTGGGGGTACATGTCTCATTTAGGACACACCTATAGAATCACAAGAGGATCTCGTAGCAAGAATTGCAGTAGCTTCTGCAGAAATTACAGACGTTCCAGACCTCTTTGAAAACATACGACAGTCACTCTGACGAAGGAATAGCATTGCATTGATGTTGGCGGTAGACACTTCGAGAAGTTATTGTAAATAATGGATGTGAACAAGAAATGTTAGATTTGATTATCTGGGATGGATTTTCCATCTCACCCTACACACAAACACACACACACACACACACACATATATATATATATATATATATATATATATATATATATATATATATATATATATATATATATATATATAT
>SEYY01024428.1:22500-37500 GCA_009176605.1 Armadillidium nasatum | reverse complement strand
AGGTAAATACATTTTAAATCTATAATGCAATTTAAGTTTTTATACTTTATAATGATCCTATAACTTATAAGTTTAAAAGTCTGCATTCTTTAACAAATCTTAAAATTTTGAGATGCAAGTTTCTCAAATAATTTAATATAAAATTTTAAATATGCAGGTTTCTGCGGTTTGCACAGATAATGAAAACAAGATGAACAGAATGAAAAAAATTTTACAAGAAAAATATATCCCATAACTTCTAACATATACTAACATAACATATTCTAACATAACATATTCTAACATAACTTCTCAGCCCACTTTATGAATTAAATAGGAAAAAGAGGCAACCCCTAGAACAATTCTGAAGCACATCATAGAAGTTCAAATATGTTTTAGAAATCATCATCAGCTTCATGTCAGATGATTTATGATTATAAATAATGTTCAAGTGTATGTTTTTTTCTAATGCAGAGTTGGTTAATGGAAATGGGAAGTGTAATGCCTCAGATTCCTAATGACACGAGGTGGAATTCCCAAATGAATTGCGTAAAACTTTCTTAAGTTTTGCCTCTACGCTACTGGCGGTTCAAAAGAGAAATCCAAAGAGGAGGCTTATGAATAATAATTCACAAAAACAACCTCCAAGGATTCCTCTTTTGAACCGCCAGTAGCATATAGGTAAAACTCTATGCTCTTGTGCTTAGGTCCAGGGCTCGATTCCACTGTAGCAAATTTTAAACTTCGATGTTTAATGAATATCTGATCTGCGAGAGTGTTAGCAGACTTTAATTATTACCTTATCTGTTTAGTTGCAAGAAGAAAGGGGGAAGGTCCCGAGCCCGGGTCATGTTGCCTCACGCCCAAGCGCTGTCGGGATAAATCCTTGGAGGCTATTCTTGTGAATTATTATTCATAAGCCTCCTCTTTAAGTAACTATACCGAACTTCCAGTAGCGTAGAAGTAAAACTTTATGCTTTTGTGCTATAGGGCCCGGGTTCGATTCCCCTATAGCAAACTTTAAACTTTGATGTTTAATATATATATATATATATATATATATATATATATATATATATATATATATATATATATATATATATATATATATATATATATATATATAATAATAATCTTCATCCCCCAGGAAGGACTATCGTCCTGTCAGTTGGATCTTTCGAGGAAGATCCTAGGGTTTCACGGGCCCACGGCGGATACCGCTGGCTGGGCCAGGCCTATTGCGGATGCCGGAGATTATTCCCACCAGTGGCAAGGGCACTCCACTAATGTACTCGTTTAACGACTGAGTCATTCGGAGCTAAGAGCAAGGAGAAACCGCTCATATTTCCCGCTCCGGCCAGGCCTCGAACCCTGGACCTCTCGTTTGCCATAACGAGTGCTCGATCGACTATATATATATATATATATATATATATATATATATATATATATATATATATATATATATATATATATATATATATATATATATATATATATATATATATATATATATATATATATATATATATATATATATATATATATATATATATATATATATATATATATATATATATATATATATATATATATATATATATATATATATATATATATATATATATATATATATATATATATATATATATATATATATATATATATATATATATATATATATATATATATATATATATATATATATATATAAGGACAAAAATTATCAAATGAGATGATTGGAAACGCTGAAGAATGGCTGTTCTCAAGGTATATATATATATATATATATATATATATATATATATATATATATATATATATATATATATATATATATATATATATATATATATATATATATATATATATATATAATATCACCAATAAATTGGTGACAAATGGTGGAACTGAGAAATGAAACATCAAATATTTTAAATTCTGAATTCATAAAATTAGTTAAAAATCTTCAAAGATGAAAAATAAGGGAAAAAAATGCAAATGAAGTAAATGAACTTTATTTATATGAAAATTCAAAGCTTTTGAATTTTTTTTTTCTTTTTTTTTTGTGAACAAAAAAAAATTTACTTGTATTGTTATTAATATTTAGGAAATATTTTGAAAATCAATAATAATAATCCTTTCTCATTTTTTTTTCCTTAATTTGGAAAAGTTGAAAATCTAATTTAAATAAAAAAATTTTTTTTAAATATTTTACATATTTTTAATATTTAAAATTTTACATATTGAATTATTAGAAAGTCAAAAAGACAAAAAGCTAAAGCCAGGTTTATGGTAAAAAGTCCAAAAACCAATAGCCAAAAAGCCACGGAAGTTTTGACTATTTGGCTTTTTTTTCTGCTCATTAAAAATCTTCTGACTTAGCAATGAAGATGCGTCTCCGCTTCAACTTGTTAACTTTTCGATTCTGTTTGGACTTACTCAATCACATGAAATTTAACTGTTTAAAAAAAATCAGGCTTTTATGGATCTCCTTAAAATCAACCTACCATTTTTCCAATTTCTTTCGAATGTTAAGCAATTAAATATTCTTGGTCACTATATAAGGAAAAAAATGTCTTGAAAACTTTATATCACAATAATTGATTGAACGTCTTCAGGAAAACTAGGAATTCTGTTCAAATTTAAATTTTTTTCCTCACTGTAGATGCTTTAATTATAAAAGGGTATCATCGACTCTTATACAGAGTACCGCTCTCACATCTGCAGGGCTGTAGTTTCACTCATCTTTTGAAAAGGATGAGGCCAAGACAAATGAAGAAATAAATTTCTTCATTTCCTCATTTTCTTAATTCGTTACCTTTGCGACTCCATCTCATTTTAAGGGGGTTCGGATATTTTTCCGGCTTTTTTTTTACGATTATTATTTTTTTGAATAGAATTTTTACTATAAGAAATAAAAAAAAAAAAATTGGAACCGCTACATGATTGGACGAGATACACATTTCCGAATTCTTACCCAATTACTGTAACTTTTATAGATTCTGAGATGCATACCCCTTCACTTTTTCCGGTATAACTTTTTTTTTTTTTTTTTTTTTTTTGAGGGAGCTGACCACTCGCAATTTCATAAAATTAGTTAAAAATCTTCAAAGATGAAAGATAAGGGAAAAAATGCAAATGAAGTTAATGAAAATTCAAAGTTTTTGAATTTTTTTTTTTTTTTTTTTTGTGAATAAAAAAAAAATTACTTGTATTGTTTGCTATTAATATTTAGGAAATACTTTGTAAATCAATAATAATATCCTTTCTCATTTCTTTATTTTTCTTTAATTTAGAAAAGTTGAAAATCTAATTTAAATAATTATTTAAAATTATTTTTTTTTTAAACAATCTTATTTTCTTTACGACACCCTTCCAGAATAAAGGTTGTGACTACTCCTCACAAACCTTGTGTGAAAACCAGCGACTCTAGGATCATTTGACGTAGTACCACCTTCATTACGGACATTTACCCCTACTTTAATTATAATTAAATCAATTTTTTCTGACATTAAATCTTGAGTTTCTGCTCACTTAACAAGTTTACGTTAGCTCTAAAGGTTTTAAGTTCAGGGTTATAGTGTTACTTATTTTCTACATACTGGAATAGGTCTTTGCTCTTGTAGTGGTATATATATATATATATATATATATATATATATATATATATATATATATATATATATATATATATATATATATATATATATATATATATATATATATATATATATATATATATATATGCGGGAGAATAAAGAAAAATCATTGCATCTGGGGACGATTCCCTGAATGTTGTAACTGAAAATCAACTTACCCGGTATTACAATTCAGTCATCCCCAATAACAAAGATATTTTGCTTCCAGAACAACTTTAAGTGACTTGGTTTCCAGTCATTGCGATTTCACAAGGTTTTCACTCATTCCTTCCATCGATCTTCAGATTTTAAATTATTTTAAGATTGAAATAATAGCAATAAATTACTTTGTAAATATAGAAAAAGTGCGAGAAGATAAAGAAGACTAGTCACCTCTTGGTTCGAACCATTTCATGCTGGAGCCGAAAACGAAGGAGTTAATAACTTTCACTTTCAACTTTATAAATTGGAATGAATAATTCCATATGCGTAAATGAAACATGATCTATTGAATGGTGGAGGCCGGAGCGTGTCAATCAATGTGTATATATATGATATATATATATATATATATATATATATATATATATATATATATATATATATATATATATATATATATATATATATATATATATATATATATATATATATATATATATATATATATATATATATATATATATATATATATATATATATATATATATATATATATATATATATATATATATATATATATATATATATATATATATATATATATATATATATATATATATATATATATATATATATTTTTTTATTTCACCTCTGGTGGGCAAAGGCCAGAGGGCTACTAAAATTCCACCAGAGTTAGGGGGGAAGACGGGATCCTAGTCAAATCAAAGGCCGACGTGACCTGATACACGACGTTTGAAGGTGTGTAAGTCATAGGAAGTTGGGAAAATAGAAGAAGGGAGTGTGTTCCAGACTTTACCAGTAGAGTACATGTAAGACAGGGCATAGCGGTTAAGTCTGGGGTCAGAGAGTTGGACAGAGAAAGGATGTGACTGTGTAGAAAGTCGAGTCGCACGAGCCCTTCTCAGTGGAAGAGGTAAGCGACGAGAGAGTTCAGAAGAGCAGTGTCCATTGTAATAGCGATAGTATAGAGATAGTGACGCAACAATTCGACGGGCTGAAAGAGACTGGAGAGAATTAGTGAGAGCAGGAGAGTTGATAAGACAAAAAGCCCTAGACTCCACCTTCTCAAGAAGAACTGTGTGAGTGGAACCACCCCAGATGTGTGACGCATACTCCATACAGGGGCGAACAACACCCCTATACAGAGCAAGCAACTGGGGTGGAATTGAAGAAATACTGAAGGCGCCTCAGAACACCTAACCTCTTAGAAGCTTGTTTAGAAAGAGAAGTAATGTGATCTTTCCAAGAAAGATCACGAGAAAAAGAAACACCAAGAATATTAAGAACAGATGAAGGTCTGAGTTGAGTGTTTTCGAAGAAGATATCATAGTTATGTGGAAGATTGTGTCGAGTAGAAAGATGGAGGAATTTAGTTTTTGAGGCATTGAAAACAACCATGTTCTCTCTGCCAAAATTTGAAATGCGAGATAGATCAGAAGGTCAGCTGCTCCAAGGCAACCTTCCTTTCGTCTAGTAACTGTTGTTGAGAAGGGCGCCTTTCAAATTGGAAAGAGTAATGAAGGGTGGAGTCATCAGCATAGGAGTGGATAGGAGATGAGGTAACAGAGAGAAGGTCATTTATGAAAAGTAGAAAAAGTGTTGGAGATAGAACAGAACCCTGAGGAACACCACTATTAATAGATTTAAAGGAAGAGCGGTGGCCGTCTACAACAGCTGCTTTAGAACGACCGGAAAGGAAATCAGAGAGAAGGTCACAGAGAGAAGTATAGATTCCGAAAGAGGGAAGTTTGGAAATTAAAGATTTGTGCCAGACTCTATCGAAAGCTTTCGATATGTCTAGCGCAACATCAAAAGATTCACCGAAATGCCGAAGGGAGGAGGACCAAGAGTCAGATAGAAGGGAAAGGAGATCACCAGTAGAGCGTTTCTTACGAAAGCCATACAGGCGATCAGAGATAAGATTAGAAGAATTGAGATGTTTCCAAATCTTCCTGTTAAGGATAGATTCGAAAACTTTAGAAAGAACGGAGGTTAAAGAAATGGGACGATAGTTAGAGGGTTGAGAAGGGTCCCACTTTTTCGGCACAGGCTGAATGAGCGCACGTTTCCAGCAAGAAGGGAAGGTTGAAGTAGAATAGACGAAAAAGTTTACCAAGGCAGGGTGCAAGCTCGGAAGAACAAGTTTTGAGAACCACAGGAGGGATACCATCAGGACTGTACGCCTTCTTAGTGTTAAGCTCAGAGAGAGCAGAAATGACGTCTTTAGAAGAAATTATGATTTCAGGCATAAATGAGTTTGAGGGGGTTGAAGGAGTAGGAACAGCTCCGGAATCGTCTTAGGTTGAATTAGAAGCAAAAATTTGAGCGAAGAGTTCAGCTTTAGAGGAAGGCAAAGCGGCAGTTGTACCGTCAGAAGATACTAAGGGAGGGAAAGAGGAAGAAGTAAAGTTAGAGTTGACATTTTTTGCAAAATGCCAGAAAGGGCATGAGGAAGTAGAACCAGAAAGATTGCTGCATTTTAAAATGAGAAAGGAGTTTTTGTGTTACGGAGAATAGATTTTCCACGATTCCGGGATGAAATATAAGTTGCATGAGTTTCTGGAGTTTCAAGACGACGGTAGTCCCTGAAGACAGGATCCCTGCTGCGGATAGCACGAGAACAAGCAGAGTTAAACCAAAGTTTATTAGGTTTAGTGGAAGGGAAAGAATATGGAATGTACGCCTCCATGCCAGAGAGAATCACCTCGGTAATGCGCTCAGCACACTCAGAGGGACCCCTCCCACGGAAACAGTAATCATTCCATGGAAAATCAGAGAAGTACAACCGCAAGTCAGACCAGTTAGTGGCACCGAAATGCCAGAAACGTCTCCTCGCCGAAGGCGGGGGCCGTTCTTGCGGAAGACTAGAAGAGACAGGACAAGATACAGAGATAAGAAGGTGATCGGATGAACCCAGAGGAGGAAAGAGTTTAACAGTATAAGGAGAAAATAAGAAGTTAGGAAAAGATAAAAAATGTTGGATTCATCACCAAGGCGATCCGGGATACGGGTAGGAAGATGCACCAACTGGTCAAGGTTGTTCTGGATAGAAATTGGAATGCGAGTTCACCAGCTGGATCGTGAGAACTAGATGAAAACCTTTGGAGGTGGTGAACATTGAAATCACCTAATATGATGATTTGAGAGAAAGGAGAACAAGAAAGAATGTGTTCTATTTTGGAGTTAAGATAGTCGAAGAATTTTGAATAGTCAGTAGAGTTAGGAGATAAGTAGACAGAACAGATAAATTTAGTTGTACAGTTGCATGAAAGTTTAAGCCATAAAGTAGAGAATTCAGAAGACTCCAAATTAGAGACACGAGAACAGATTACATCGTTGCACACATATGCGCAACATCCGCCTTTACCTGAAAATTGAGGATAGAGACAGTATGAGGAAAGAGAAACGGCTTGCTGTCAGAGCACTCAAACACCTGAGTTTCGGTTAAGAATACGAAATGAGTTTTAGAAGAAGAGAGATGGTGTTCGACAAAATGGAAATTAGTAAAGAGACCGCGAATGTTGCAGAAGTTAATGAAAAAGGAAGATCGTGCACCAGGGCAAGTCGGCATAGAGGTCTTGGTGGCGCCAACCCCATCACCAGAGGCCACCAACTCCCAAGTGGTGATGGGGGAAGGAGTGGATGAGGGGCACTCTTTAGATGCCGCCCCTCACAGCGTCTCCGATACAGTTTTATGCTTCGCCATATTGATGCTACATTAAAGGTAATGTAGGAGTAAGTGCATGTAAATTTGTAGGAAGATGAGAAAGGAGTTGGGGGAAGGAAAAGTGAGAGCATAGACACTCCGGTGTGAGACGAGGGTGAACTAGAGACCCTCTGAGAAGGTGAAACGCAAAAAGAAACAAACTAAAGTTCAACGGAGTGAAACGGAATGGTCTAGCCCAACCTATCACCCCGCGGTTAAGCCCAATGGGGGGTAATTTCATCGCTTCGGACGGCACTACGTCCTCCCCTTTATATATATATATATATATATATATATATATATATATATATATATATATATATATATATATATATATATATATATATATATATATATATATATATATATATATAAATAAATAATCACCTTCCCCAGGTAGGACTAAGTCCTGTCAGTGGGATCTTTCGAGGAAGATCCCTGGGTTTCAAGGGCCCACGGCGGATACCGCTGGCTGGGCCAGGCCTATCGCGGATGCAGGAGATTATTCCCATCAGTGGCAAGAGCACTCCACTGATGTACTCGTTTAACGATTGAGTAATTCGGAGCTATGCGCAATTAAAAATCGCTCACATTTCCCGCTCCATCCAGGCCTCGAACCCTGGACCTCTCGATTGCTATCACGAGTGCTCGATCGACTGAGCTACGGAGCCGCATATATATATATATATATATATATATATATATATATATATATATATATATATATATATATATATATATATATATATATATATATATATATATATATATATATATATATATATATATATATATTAAGACAGAGAAAAATTTTCTGCACGCCAGGACTCGAAACCACTGACAACAGCGTCGCCGTTAGACAGTGAACAAAAGGCTCTACCACTGAGCTACGCCGCCTTCCCAGAAAAAGAAGGCATAGTAGAACAGTTGCTACAGTGATTCGAAGCATAAGTGCTTGAAAACTGTTCTACTATGCCTTCTTTTTCTGGGAAGGCGGCGTAGCTCAGTGGTAGAGCCTTATGTTCACTGTCTAATGGCGACGCTGTTGTCAGTGGTTTCGAGTCCTGGCGTGCGGAAAATTTTTCTCTGTCTTATTATTGCTAAATTTATCGCAACAGTTGTTGTGCCCATGTTGGCGTTGCTTGACCTTGGTTGGTTGCTCCTGTAACCCAGGAGCTCCCAGCAAAATGCCAATGTAGCCCCAGTAGGGGTTCCAAGCACCCTCCTATGGATATATATATATTGGTTTGTGTGTGTGTGTGTGTGTACGCTTAAAGTTGTTTACAAAGAAGATAGGTCTAACTGCTTATTTTCAGGTGTTTTGGCAATTTTATAGCTACAACAACCCTTAAAAAGAAACTATTAAAAAATAATGTTTTATTAAATATAAATAAAAAAACATGTTTATCGATAAATGTCAAGAGTTAAATGAATATTTATTTATATCTTTTAAAATAAATGATGAAGTATTCTAATGATAATTAACAAAGGAAGGTAAGAATGAAACAATAAAAAATATATGTCCTGCACTTTACAAATTACCCTCCCATCTTGATATATATATATATATATATATATATATATATATATATATATATATATATATATATATATATATATATATATATATATATATATATATATATATATATATATATATATATATATATATATATATATATATATACGAGAAAAATGTAAAAGAAATGCTTGAAAATGATGTCAAATAAACTCTTAAACTCAGTTCGAGTAATTATCAATTTTCATGTTAAATATTTTTGTTAGGGCTATTTTAGGCTAATAAACATAATTATGCCTAAAAATCAATTTTTGCTTTGCTTTGTTTTTGAGAGCGGACCTCACCGACGAGGGGATATGCCGTCCTTCCAGGCAGACAAAATCCTGCCCTTCAGGTCATTACGAGTTCAGAGCGAGTGTAACACGTTCATACGCAAGGAAAGCTCGTGATGCTCTCTTTAAAAATAATGTAAATCACGGATCAAGTAAGAGAACGTGAGAAAAAAATTCCGGACGTAAGGGGAGGTCTAAGTGCTTATTTTCAGGTGTTCTTCCATAATGTTCTTCCAATTCAGTTCAAACTTTTTTTTTTTTTTTTTTTTTTTGCTGTCAAATCCCATGCATTCAATTTGCGTGTTTTCAAATTTCATCCTGATGGCATTCTTTTTCAAAACACGTTCCTTCTCTCTTTCAACTTTTTTCCTATCCAACAAATTACTTTCATTCAATATCCCTACATTCTTTAATGCTGCATTGACTATAGCAGCAGTGGATCTATAGCTTATATGAAACCTGTCAACTATTATTGCTAAATGTTTATACACAAATCTATTCTGAGAATTTTTCCTAAATTTAAATTCTGGAAGAAATTCTTCATTGTTTCCGCTTTCCTCTATTTCCAATGTTTCTTCTTCCATAACATTTGTGCATGTGTGTGTGTGATTGTGTGTGAATATGTTGCATGCCTTACATAGCTAAAAAGGAGATCGGGAGTAAATTACATTTGAGACACTTTGAGATTGATTTTAGAATCGAGAATAATAACGTAAGAATGGGGCAATGTGTGCGAGGGGTAGGAGAGATTGTTACAACTTTGAAATTTTGCACAAAATAACTGACCATGATGCTAACGCCTGTGAATAGCGTAGTTTTGACAATTTTTCAAAAGAGGTCTGCAAATTTTATCTTAGTTTGGGAATAATTAAAAACCGAAACCAAATTAAAGACAGATATGACCCAATATGTGGCGTTTGAAAATATGCTTGTCAAAAAATTTTTGAAAAATAAAGCGAGTGTTTCCCTGACTTTACCACCGAAGTATATGAAAGTTCGAGCATATCAGTGAAGTCTGAGGTGAGGGAGCTGAGAAGAAAAGATGGGACCGTGTGAAAGGATATGTCACACATTTTCTCCTGAATGACGAGTATCAATTCGAAAGGCAGAAAGAGACTTGAGAGAGTTAGTGAGAGCGAAAAGTTGATAAGGCAGAAGTTCGCGAGAAGTCCTAGAGACCTAAACTCTACCCTTTCTAAGAAAGCTGTGTAAGCAAACCATTCCAAATGTGTAAAACACTCCAAACATTGGGAAACCACAACCTTTAAAGAGAAAATAACATTGATTCTGTGAAGAAAATATTTATGGCGCCATAGAGTTAGAGCGGCAATGTAATTTTTCAACAAAGATTAGAGAAAGAAACTCAGAGGATATAAAATACAGACGAAGATTGATTTGTGTTTTTTGAAGATGTAATGAATGTGAGGGGATTATGTTGATTAAAATATGAAGGAAATGAGTTTTTGTGGGATTGGAAACAACTACAGTTTCTTTTACTCAATTGGAAATTCGAGCACGAACAGAGACTAGATGCTCCAAAACCACCATCCTGGCATCAGTTGCTATTGGGAAAGACGCCTTTGAAAATGGAAAGAGTAATGAAGAGTTAAGTAATTTGCTTTGGAATAGATAGGTGATTAACTGAAACAGAGAGAGCCATAAATAAAAGTGATAAGATGGTTGAGAAATGGACATAACGCTGAGGAAAATCACTATTGATTGATTTAAAAGATTAACTGTGGCAATCTATAACAGTTCCTATTGCACGATAAGAAAGGAAATCATAAAGATGTATTGATAGCGAATGAAGGAAGTTTTGAAATCAAAGCTTTGTGTCAAACTCTATAGAAAGCTTTCGATATGTTCGGCGCTAAATCAAAAGATTCACCGAAATACCAAAGAGCACTGTATCTTTTAAAATCCATACTGGTGTACAAAGATAAGGTTAGAAAACAGTTTTTCAGCATCCTCCCGTTAAGAATAGGTCCAGAAATTTTAAAAAATACGAATGATGAAGCAAGTACGTGATAGTTAGAAGTTTGAGAAGAGTCTCCCTTTACGGAAGAGGTTGAATGAGTCTACACTTACAGCAAGAAGAAAAGATTAAAGTTGATGGGCCTAGACGAAACAATTTACTAAAGCATGTAGTTCAGAATTATAATTTTAAAGATCCACTAGTAAGATAGTCTCAGGATTGTAGATTCTCTATTGTCGAGATCAGAGAGAACAAATGTCACACATTTAGAACAAATTACAATATTACACTTAAATAAGTTGGAGGATCTCCGAAGTCGCATAAAGTGATATTAGAGTATATACTCCTAAAAGAAGCTTCTCTGTTGCTAATAGTACGAGAACCAGCAGAGGATTATGAGTTTTGGAATGTAAGTACAGTCGTCAACAGAAGTTCGTTCCTATTAAGCTGGAAATAAATATTTATATAAAATGGAGATCATTTCAGGTTCAGCCAATCACAGATCAATTAAGCCCCGCTGAATGTTTTTATTTTCTTTTTATTCAAAATAGAGTTTTTATGAAATGATCTCCATTTTATATAAATATTTATTTCCAGCCTAATAGGAACGAACTTCTGTTGACGGCTGTACATCGTCCTGACAGAGAGAGTCACCTCTGTATAATATATATATATATATATATATATATATATATATATATATATATATATATATATATATATATATATATATATATATATATATATATATATATATATATATATATATATATATATATATATATATATATATATATATATATATATATATATATATATATATATATATATATATATATATATATATATATATATATATATATATATATATATATATATATATATATATAAGCGTAGGGTGAAAATATTTTCGGGGTGGAGGTGGGGGTTGTGGTGGGGGTGGGGAGTTATAATAGTTACTCACAGATGTACACAATATAAAAGTTCATATATATATATATATATATATATATATATATATATATATATATATATATATATATATATATATATATATATATATATATATATATATATATATATATATATATACAGACAGATTTCACAAGACGAAATCTGTTCTTCTTGGAATTTTTGCCAAAAGAGAAATTACTTCTTCGGGATTAACTTCTATATTCTTCTGAATTTTTAAGTAAAGCCAGGCCTGTTGTACGATATTGTCCCATTGAATTTCTGAGGTATTTTTTAAGACGCTTTAAAGTAGAAAATTCGCTCTCAGGTGTTGCTGTTGGTACTGGAAGCGTTGCTAATATTTGTAAAAGCTTCCAGATGTTTGGGTACAATATAGGATTGCATGTTGATAATGCTATTGCTGTGTTAGGCCTAGCATCAGTATTCAACTCTCTCCATTTTTGTTTACAAAGTTCAAATTCCATGTTTATGCTGTCAGGGTTAGGGAGAAAGTTTGCGTAAAATCTTGTCCAAGACGTAAGTTCAGTTAATGAAAATAAATAAAGACATCGCCGTGGAATAATTTTGAAGAGATCGTAACAAATTATTATTTTTATTGAACCAGTCTTCCAGGTAATTAATAAATTTGTCTAACAAAGGAATAAAAAGGTGAACTTTACAATATTGCTCCGATGTAATAATATTTAACTTAGACATTTTTATTTTATGAAGTGCACATCGAGGCACTGATATTGTTATATTTAATTTTGAAGAAAGACAAGTTTCTTCATCAAAGAGATCTTTGAATACTGAGTTTGCATCTAAACGCTATTTTTGCATA
The DNA here is from genome assembly GCA_009176605.1 of Armadillidium nasatum. Classification (NCBI taxonomy): domain Eukaryota; kingdom Metazoa; phylum Arthropoda; class Malacostraca; order Isopoda; family Armadillidiidae; genus Armadillidium; species Armadillidium nasatum. The sequence goes on along the minus strand of SEYY01024428.1, from coordinate 24,373 downwards.
ACTTTTACTATATCTAATATATGATCCAATGCTTCATCTAAATCACAGTTAACTGTCTGAAGTAGTTTTGAAATTCCTAATGTACTTGACAGTATTTTGTTAAGAACTGAAAGAGTTACAAAAAACTGTCCGTTAAGTACAGAATTTAGCAATTGATGTTCTTGGTTTGAGGATTCACCATTACATATTTCTTCTTTTTTTTCAAGAGAACGAACCACAGATAAATAAAGCTCTTTAAATCTCATTACAGCATCATGTTTGTACACTCATCTTGTTTCACAAAGAGTAAGAAGCGATTTCTTCTTATGATGTGGTAGATCTGATTTAATATTATCCTTAAGAACACAGGTTCTTTTTGGAGAAGACGAGAAAAAGTTTCCAACACATTTTATGGTACTCAATTAAAATTGAACAAGGGGAACTTTAGAAGCATGAGATATAACACTACAATGAACACACTATAATGATATAAGCACAACAATGAACATTCAAAGTTGTTGGGCAGATCTCCTTTACAACGGATTGGACTCCTTTAACATCGCTCATCATTGCAACAGCCCCATCATATCTTTTACCTATCATGTATTTAAAGCATATTCCATTTTGTTTTAAATAATTAAAAATGGAGGAAGCTATTAAATGTTCAGTTAATCCTTCTACGGGGACAAACTCCAAAAATTAATTTTTAATTTTGTATGATTCATCAACGTACCTCAGGCATATTGTCATCTGTTCTGTGTTTTGATATATCTGTTGTTTCGTCAACAAATATAGCAAAGCATTAACATTATTAACTATTTTGCTTTTTATGATCTTACCACGTAAATGTATTAGTTCATTATGAATAGATGGTCTAATATATTGTGAAACTTTTGACAAAGAGGACAAGTGGTTAAGAAGCGTTTTATCTCCAGCATCTATTCGAAACCTTAATAATGCTGGAAAATTACCATCGGATACATTGTCATTATCATCTGATAATATATCTCCATATTCGTTATTTCAGCGAAATGCTAATCCTTGCCTTCCACCAAAAAATAATTTTAAAGCACTCAGATATTAACTTTCCTGCAATCTGATGTCTCCCTTTTCCTACGCAATCTTCACTAAAAAGCACACACAATTTACAAAATGAGCCTCCAGCATATTCTGAATATTTCAACCAAATATATGAGTAAAGCCATTTTTTTTGGAAAACTTAAATTTCTGTCCACAACTTTAGGGAAGATGTAAACCAGGAGTTGGGATCCACTTCATATTTTAAAAGTTTTCCTTTAGTCATATCATCAACTTTCTTATTTTTATAAAAACCAATATCTAATTCACTTACTGAATTTATGAGGTCCTCATTTTCAATCGTGTGCAATAACGACAGAACGTCACACGCTTGTTGAAAATTAGCAACATTAGAGATATTAGCATCGGTACCACTATCGTTAGTTAAATTATTGTCTTCACTAATATCCAAGCTTTTAACTTTTTTCCCAGAAAAATAATCAAAAAGGTTTTAACTACGGTTCATTTTTAATTAATTAGCATTTACCAAAATTACAAATACGCACACACGGAAAGAAAACGTGGGTAGAGAGCAGGGACAAAGAGAGAAAAGAGAGAGAGAGAGAGTGGCAAATACAAGTAGGAAAAAATTGAAATCTGATGAATTTGCAGGCTAAAAATTGCTGAGGTAAACAGATTACGGATGTTCGTCGTCAGACATTAATTACCAAAATATAATGTTTGTGTTGTGTGTTTTGGATTTTGGGGGTTTTGATGCAAAAGAAACACAACCACAAGAGAAATAGAAAATTAGATTAATTAAAAAAACGATTGTCACAGGTAAAATAAAATGAATAATGAGCGTAAGTTAATAATG
>SEYY01024428.1:12500-17500 GCA_009176605.1 Armadillidium nasatum | reverse complement strand
GTCACCAGTTGACCTCGAGCGACGAAAGCCATACTGGTGATCAGAGAGAAGAGAATGAGACTCCAAATGATCCAGGAAATGAGAGTTGAGGAGAGTTTCAAAAATTTTAGATAGAACACAAGTGAGAGCTATAGGTCGATAGTTAGAAGGGTCAGAGCGGCTACCTTTTTTCGGGATCGGCTGAACAAATGCACGCTTCCAGCATAGAGGGAAAGTATTAGTATTAAGGCATAGAGAGTAGAGCTGAACGAGGACAGGCCCTAACTCGGAAGCACACTCCCTCAGAACACGAGGGGGAATGCCATCCGGGCCACTGGCCTTCCTGACGTTCATAGATTTCAGGATCCCATGCACCCGATCATGAGTAATTATAGGTAGAGGCATTGGACACCTGAGAGGAGAAGGAGTAGGAGGAGGGATGCCAGAATCGAGCAGGGTGGAATTAGAATGAAAAAAGGAGGCCGAAGAGATTAGCCTTTTCAGAAGGAGTATTAGCTACAGAACCATCAGAGCGAATAAGAGGAGGAAAGGCAGATTTACAGACGTTGTTAGAGATATTTTTGACAAGAGGCCAGAAAATTTTTATCAGTAGGAGAGCCATGGAGGTCAGCGCACTTCCTTTTTATGAAAGTACGCTTAGTCCGTCGAAGAACATCCCTGCATCGATTCCGGCTGAATGAAAATTAGCAAGAGTGATAGGAGAAGGAGAGTTTTTCCATTCACGATAAGCATTGTCTCTCTCCCGGAGGGCAAGAGAACAATTGCCATCGAACCATGGATTTTGAGGAGAAAAAGATTTAGTTGAAGATGGAATGAATCTGCCCATCCCTTCAAGGATTACTGCCCCTACCTTTTCAGCAGAGACAGAAGCGTCCCCCGAGACAAAGCAAGATTCACTCCAATGATAGTTAGCAAAGAAGCGGCGCATTGCCCCCCAATTAGCCCGATTAAAGTGCCAGAAAGTACGTTTAGGGCATGGTGGAGCTGTTGGAGAGAAAGCATTATAACTAAGAGCTATAAGATTATGGTCAGAGTTACCAATAGGAGGGAAAATTGTGTATTTATAACTAGAAGGAGTAGTGGTGAAGCATAAATCAAGTGTATTCAAGAATTGGTTAGGGCGATCTGGAATGTGTGTGGGCTCCCTAATCAACTGCTCCAGATCGTTGAGAATGCTGAATGAATTGGCCTCCCTCCCACCTGTATCAGTATGAGAGGAACCCAACCACTCAGTGTGGTGTACGTTGAAATCCCCTAAATAGAGGACTTCAGCATTTGGATGAGAAGAAGTGACAGTCTCGTGAGTAGTAGTAAGATATTGAAAAAAGACTGGAAAATCTGTTCCATTAGGGGAGCAGTAGCAGAAACACAAGATAATTGTAGTAGTAGGAAGACAGATTTTAAGCCATAAAACATCGAAATTAGGAGATTCTAGATTTACGAGACGTGTCACAGGAGTGTTAATGTTAATATAGGCACAGACTCCACCATTTAGACGGAAATTGTGAAAAAAGTTGTAGTTAGAGACATTAAGATTGCTAGAGAAAGAATCCCTGTCCAGCTGGGTCTCAGACAGAAGTAAAAGGTTAGGAAGAGAGGTAGTGAGGTAGTGTTCAACAGACGCGAGATTAGATCGAAGGCCACGAACGTTAGCAAAGGTAATAGAAAGCCCCCGTCTACGCCCAGCCCCACGAACACTCAAATTAGGCATTCAAAAAAAAAAAAAAAAAAAAACTAAACGTGCACACACAAACACACACACAATCACGCAAGCACGCTCGTAACCATACACTTAAACACGCACCCACGCACGCACCCACGCAAGCACACAATACATTAAACTAAAATAATTAATATTAATATCATTAAAACTATTAAAATCAATATTAAAAATATTAAACCTGTAATTATTAAAACAGATTATGAGGTAAATTTATGTTAATGAAATTTAATTATTAGAACGTACGGAGAAAATATATATTAAATTTAAAACGGTAAAATTTTACTTAGGTTAAAAATCATACTTATCTTGCATATGTCGAACTACACTGTCAATAAAAATATAATTAATTAAAAACACTTAAAAAAAAATTAAAAACAAAACCAACACATTTAGAACTAAATAAAACAGAAAAAAAAACACAAACACACACACTAGCATAAGAACACTGACAGACACGTCCTTTTCACTAAACTATATAAATATATATATATTATATATATATATATATATATATATATATATATATATATATATATATATATATATATATATATATATATATATATATATATATATATATATATATATATATATATATATATATATATATATATATATATATATATATATATATATATATATTATATATATATATATATATATATATATATATATATATATATATATATATATATATATATATATATATATATATATATATATATATATAATATATATATATATATATATATATATATATATATATATATATATATATATATATATATATATATATATATATATATATATATATATATATATATATATATATATATATATATATATATATATATATATATATATATATATATATATATATATATATATATATATATATATATATATATATATATATATATATATATATATATATATATATATATATATATATATATATATATATATATATATAAAGATAAGAGAGAGAGAGAGCAGAGAGAGAGAGAGAGAGAGAGAGAGAGAGAGAGAGAGAGAGAGAGAGAGAGAGAGAGAGAGAGAGAGAGAGAGAGAGAGAGAGAGAGAGAGAGAGAGAGAGAGAGAGAGAGAGAGAGAGAGAGAGAGAGAGAGAGAGAGAGAGAGAGAGAGAGAGAGAGAGAGAGAGAGAGAGAGAGAGAGAGAGAGAGAGAGAGAGAGAGAGAGAGAGAGAGAGAGAGAATTGGGAAAAGATGTTTTGAATCAATTTTGTGGCTTATTTCATATTCATAAGTTAACTTTCAATTTCGAAGAACACGGGCTTTGGTTTTTAGTTTTCAATTTTTATTTATTTATTTTTATTTATTTATTTATTTATTTATTTATTTTCATATATCTTATATACTTATGTAGTTATTATTACCTTTTTATTACTTTTTCTTTTGGTAATTATCCAGTTTTATTGGTTGTTCAGTACATATAAAGCATTATGAGTTATATAATAATATATAAATATATATATATATATATATATATATATATATATATATATATATATATATATATATATATATATATATATATATATATATATATATATATATATATATATATATATATATATATATATATATATATATATATATATATATATATATATATATATATATATATATATATATATATATATATATATATATATATATATATATATATATATATATATATATATATATATATATATATATATATATATATATATATATATATATATATATATATATATATATATATATATATATATATATATATATATATATATATATATATATACGCGCATTATATAACTATAATATAATTTAAACCAATTATGGCTAAGGCAGAATAAGACTTTTTAAGTTATTTTCTTAATTAATGGGATTGTCGTCTCTCTGTACATCTCTTACACAGGATATCTCTTTCAAACCTCCAACCTTACTCTAAAAGTACTTTCAGAGGTTTCCTATAGGCTTTCCGTTTTCTTTTATACATGTTAAACAATTGCACACTCTTTCTTTTTATTACTTTTAACATGACGATGAATTAAATAGTTTTAGAGACACACAGTACAAGAGTGACATTCAAGGATTTCCAATCTTTCATTATATACTCAACATCATCCCTTGAGAGTTAGAGTTAGAGTTGGTGTTACTAAAAGATTTCCTTCAATGTTTTTGTGTACAATCTTTGTTTTTTATTAATTTCTGTAAGCAACATTCTTAATCTTTACTATTACTTCCACTTTCTTGAACACCTCTTCACTTCCAACAGACCTCATCTCTTAGTGTTACAGAAATTCAGGCTAAAGTTAATTGCTAACGTATTCCATCTTATTCTAAATATCCTCAATTTTCCTTCAAATGGGAATATTGTTCATTTGTGTGCAAAGATGTCTCATGTTCTTATATTTTAACTTTTCAGATCGTCGGAATGTTCTTCCTAATGTCTTCGGTTCTCTTTTCAATCTTTGATTAATTTTATTTGTGCTCTTTATTCATCCTCTACTTCTGCTGCCGATTTTAAATTCTTCAAATCAACGGTATGAAGTTCAAAATTGAATTTCCCAAAACCATCATTTCTGGTGATTTTTATGTTTTTCAGAAATTTCCCTATCCATAACTACGTTGTGGAGTTAATTATCTTACTAATCATACCGCTGTTAGTGTTAGAAATAGATAAACCTTTCGATTTAACCATTTCTTAATTTATTTCTAATGTTTCTAGTTGCTTTACTGTACCCTTATTGAATTGGTTTAGATTAATATGTATTACTTATTATTAATGTAGTGCTGAATATGTCAAAACTTTAATTTTCACTGCAGAAAAGACATATTAATGATAGGAAAGTAGCATCCAGTTCCTTTTTTAACAAAGAAAATGAGATAAAAAATGGGGTATTTTTGTTATTTGTTCCAAGGACTTGTTGTAATAAGTTTTGTATTTATATATGCATGTTTGAATGGGAACAGAAGTGTATGAAAACTTTTACCCTAAAATAGAAGGGTTGAAAAAATTTTAAGTTTCATACATTTTACTCCTTCAATTGCGTTCGTCCCGTTAGGTCTAGTGTTTGTTGGTGATGAGTGCTGTTTTATACTCGATGCCAGAAAAAAAAACTTTTTAATTTCTTAAATTCTGTTTCTCAAATCTACTCCTAATTTTCCTATCTTCTTTGATGGTTATACCATTTTATCCGCCAATTGTCCTGAAAACAAAATATTAGCAATAGTTATTAAGACATCTTAAAACAAACAGAATTCAGTTC
>SEYY01024428.1:0-7500 GCA_009176605.1 Armadillidium nasatum | reverse complement strand
ATAATAAAAAAGGGGGAAAAGTTGAAATTGAAAACATAATAGACTGATAATAGAAATTGCCCTCAAATTCTATAAGATAATAAATTGTTTAATTATTTCTTTATATCCAAAATTATTATTAAATAATAAAGGACGTAATAAGAACATATTATTTTTTATTAAATGTATTAGCATTTCACAAAAGAATAGTGATGTAAAAGCGACAAAAACGTTACATATATATATATATATATATATATATATATATATATATATATATATATATATATATATATATATATATATATATATATATATATATATATATATATATATATATATATATATATATATATATATATATATAATATATATATATATATATATATATATATATATATATATATATATATATATATATATATATATATATATATATATATATATATATATATATATATATATATATATATTAGTGATGGATCGGATGTCATATTTTCCAATTTGCGGATGCGGATGCGGATGTCGGATTTTGAATTTCCGATGAATGTGGATGCGGATGTTGAATTTTGGAAAAGTGCGGATGCGGATGTTGAATTTTCGAAAAGTGCGGATGCGGATTTTGAATTCGAAAAGTTCGGATGCGGATGCGGATGCGGATGTTAATTTTGATGAGGATGCGGATGCGGATGCGGATGTTATATATATATATATATATATATATATATATATATATATATATATATATATATATATATATATATATATATATATATATATATATATATATATATATTTCACTATCACCTTTCCCACTTTCCGTGAGGTGGTGCCCGCCACAATTCCCTTACAAACATAACTATTCTTACCTTTCAAGCTTTCACCACCTCCCTCCATCTCTGTCTCCACAAATCTTCTACCCTAGTCTAAACTCAAATTCCTTCCATCAAAATCACTCTCACTCCATCCATCCATCTCCACTTCGGCCTTCCCCTCCCCCTACCCTTCCCCTATCTACATCGGATCTACGTACCTTGCCAACCATTCTGTTCTCTTTCATTCTTTACATATGTCCAAACCATTTTAGCACATCTTCCTCCTCTCTATCAATTACACCCTTCTTCCATTTACACATCTCCCTGATTCTTTCATTTCTAATCCTATCAATCCTTCTCAATTTATATATCGCTCTCAAATCTTTCATCTCAAAGACATTGAAACTTTTTCTCGACCCGAGCACTTATCATCTATGTTTCACACCCATACAATACAGAAGGTGAACACATACATTCAAACATTCTTATCTTTATTTCTTTCGAAATTTTTCCTTTCTTCCATACTCTTCTTAGGGCCCCCAATACTTTCATTCCTTCTACCAGTCTGTTCTTTATTCCTTTTACCGTCCCACCCTTACCTTCCACCAAACATTACTAGATATTTGAATTCATTCACCTCCTCAAGTTTCCATTCTCACACTTCTACAAACCAATTCCTCCCTCCACATTTCCTCATCCCCACCTCCAATCCTCATAACTTTATTCTTCGCTGGATTGAATTTCAATCTGTGCTTGCACATTTCTCTTCAAACTTTCTCACAAGTATTCTCATCTTTTCTCCAGATTCTGCCACCAACACATGCCGCATCATCTGCAAAAAGTAAAACATTCACTTCACATTCACCCTCCATATTTCTCAACGTAATACTCTTCCCTTCTCTCTCCATTTTTCTAAGTAAACCATTCATCAATTGATTAAATAACATGGAGATATTGCACACCCCTATCACAATCCCACTCCTATGCTAAAGCAATCCCATAGTTCTCTCTTCACCCTCACTCTTGATCTACAATTCGCATATATATATATATATATATATATATATATATATATATATATATATATATATATATATATATATATATATATATATATATATATATATATATATATATATATATATATATATATATGTCTTAGTTTCAGAAAACTAGTTTCTTATAAAATATTAAGCCACCATTCCATACTTCATAGTTTCTTATTGAACCTTAAATCATTATTTATCTCCCAGTTTATTTACTGTATTATGCCATCATTTAGTTCTCTCAGTTTTCTCATATCCCAACTTGCTTACTTTATTATGTCATCATTGTTGAGTTCTCTCAGTCTTCTTACAAATCATCATATTATTATATCTCCCAGTTTGCTAAAATTCATTACAAAAAATTTGAAATGACTCTGGTAAAGACACATATGAGGTTTGGTATATAAAGTATAATAAAAAATTTAAAATAATTATTAAAATACAATTCAGTCTTATAAAATCCTTATTTTCATTAATAAATCAATTTACATCAGAAAGAGGGAACCCCAGTCATTTGATCTCCCCCCAAAATCCACTGAAAATATCAAAAAATAAAATCCTCCAAAAAAAAAAAAAAAAAAAAAAAATGGCAACACTTTTTGGCGCTGATGCTATAGCTTGGAAAAAGAGAGACCTAGGTTCTAGCCCATACTAGCCCATACCAGAAAGATAGAATTTATTCTAATAATTTTAAAATAAGACATATAAATGCAGAAGAGCATTTATTTGCCAAAGATTTTGTATTTTCCAACAGCTTAATGTACATCAAATAAAGTTATAGTACAAGATTCACCTCCAGGAGTCATCAACAGTCTTACAAAATCTTGGAGTGCCTGCAGTTTGCTGTCTACCTCAAGAATTGTGCTGAAGGAAGAAAACCAAATTTGTTCAGGTGAGATCAATGTATTGGTTATTACCTCTTTCTTAATTGCTCAACAACCCATAAAAAAAAATATAAACTCTGTAGAGTACTAAATTTTCATTTGAAAATAACTCAGGGCTATGTAAAGCCTAATTTTTTATGCTTAGTTTTTACCAAGCTCATATGTGTATTTATGAGAGTTATTACCATTTAGTAATTATAGTTACTTAATTGTTTTGATTTAGAGCTTTATAAATCACCTGATATAAATATAAAATTAGATGGAGCTTCTTTATTACATTTCAATGTGCTGAAGTCTGATGGCACTATCTGTTTACCATTTTTATGAGTTGTATACAGTTCCAGTATTCTAACTTATTTTTTTCTTGAAGTTCTTACCATTTATATTGTTGAGTTGTTGTGATAAGGTTCATCTATATTATTTAAGGTGTTTTTTAGAAAAATTATTGGTAACTATAAATTACACAATTAAAAACCTCACAGTACATGTATGAAATTATATGTACTTTCTTTAAAGAAGGTCACATATTGTTATTGCTCATATAGCATACTTATAGTGTATTTTATACTCATTTTTACAGAGGAGTGAGGATATATGAAGTCATCTCGTACCAATCCACCAACTTGACCGAGACAGTCCAGAACATACATCACCATTATTATTATTATTATTAGTATCATCATTATCATCATTCTTGTTAGCTTTAAGATAGTAAAGAATTAATTTTAAAAAAAAATCTTTTTTTGCATCCAAAAATTAATTTATATTTTACTTTTTTTTTAAAAATATGATGAAAAAAAAAAGTTTTATTTTTTTTTGGACTTCTTCAAACTTTACATATTCTTTTATAAAGTTTCTCTGACTTTAAATATTTTCACTATGGCGCCCAACGTGGTTTTGAGCATAGCATAAAAAAAGTAAGACTGTTCTGAGGGCTCTTGTTGGTGGATCTTGATATACCTAACCTGAAATAAATAAAAAAAAAAAAAAAAAAAAAATTTTTTTACGTTAAAACTCAAAATATTTTATGAACACTTTACCAAGTTTAACCTAATCACTTTATCAAGTTGAACCTAACCACTTTACCAAACTTAACCTTACCAAATACCTAACCTAACCCAATTTTACATCAAAACAATTTTTACGTTAAACTCAAAAAAAAATATAATCTTATATTTTTTAGATATTAACAAAATATCTACCTGTGCAAATTGTATATTGAAACTTAAAATCTGTGCATGTCCCAGATTTATACAATATCACAATTTTGAAAATATTTGTCTGTACTAAAAAATCTGGATACAACAGGTTTCTATAAAATAAAAATAAAAAAAAAAAATAATAAAATTTTTTTATTATTAAAACTAAAGGTTGGTGTATTTACCAAATCTATATATTATATACGCATTTTTTGAAAGTTTGTCCAAAACCAAAAATCTGTCATTAACAGATTTCCAAAATATTTACTTTCAAAAATATATAGAAATTTTTTTTTTCAATTTTTTTAATTTTTTTTTCTTTTCAAGTATCAAAAATTCAAACTCTACTTGAAGATTTTCTTTTTTCTCATATTTGAATAACAATTGCAAATGAATTGTTATTAGTTGGTTAAAAATAATCAATCATTAAAAATTAATAAAATTTTTTTTTGTATTATTACACATTATAATACAAATTTAATCTTTTCATATACGAGTATTGTGTTAAGAGTGTATAAGACTATTTGTATAGATATTATATTTAAGTACTTTGTAGTATATACTATATTGTGTTTATTATAAGACAAATTTATTATAACCAAAATGACCAATTTAACAATATTAATAGCGAAGAGAAAATTTCTTCGAACCAGTGTCACAACTGAGTGTAATAAGTATCAAAATAACATACCTAGTTCTCAAGCAGAAATACAAAGATTAAGGGCCAAGTTCGAAAAATTGGGGAAAGATCTAGATCTTTTAGATGCAGAAATTCTAGATCAAAAATTTACGGAAGAATCCGATTCTAATGTATTAGAACAAGAATTTGCTGCTTGTCAGGAATATCAAAATAAAATACAAGATATGCTGGCAGCTCTAAATTCTCCCGATATTTCTAATGCTCCCTCTAATTTAAATACAATTCCCATAAGAGAGGAAAGTAGATCCCTACTCAGGAGGGCCACTGCTCCTTTACCAACTTTTAGTAGCAAAGAAGGGGAAGACCTTGCTGCATTTTTTTCCCAGTTAGAGAATACACTCAGTCAGCATCCCTATTCAGATTATGATAAGTTGCTCATATTAAGACAACAAATTTCAGGTAGAGCCCTTGTATTAATAAGAATCACTTGAACCTGATGAGGAAAGCTATAGTAGAGCAAAATCTCTTCTCATGAATGCTTTAGCTTCCCCTGAGATACAAAAAACAAAACTAATAAAAAAATTAGTTGAACTTAAACCCATTTCCGATTTTGATCCATTTTCATATATAGGTGAAATGAGAACACTCATTTATAAAACAAAAAAACTAGATCTAAGCGTGGAAGATTTTTTGCAATATTTCCTGTGGAATGGATTAAATTATAAGTTCCAAAGCATCTTAGTTAGTATTACAAATAACTCTAGACCAACTCTAGAGGAAATGTCTGAAACTAATATGTTTCAGGCCGCAGATAGGTATACCCTGAATGAGAAAAAATTCATGGATAATAGAAAGCGGGAAACTAAGGTTACCTCCTCTTATGCAGTAAACTTCCCCAATATCAAATGTATTTTATGTTCCAAAAATTCCAAGGATGCATCTCATCCTATATATAAATGCCCAAATTTTCCTGATCCAAAATCTAAATTAGCAGAATTAAGAAAAAATAATATTTGCATTACATGTGCTAATGACCATCCCAACATCAGAGTGTAGATTTAGTTTTAGAAATGCATGTAAAAAATGTAACCAGTATCATTTCTCTTATTTGTGTATTGAAAACTATCCTAGAAACGATTCTGGTAATGATAATTATAAAACACACAAGAATAGTAATAGTAGTAAGCATAATCATGGCCAAAAGGGAAAACAAAGTAAAAACAACCAAACCCGAGTCATTTCCCATAGCAGTTTGGCAACCATAAATGAATCTGCCCTTCAGGCGTGTATACCCAATAAAACCATTCTACCTACCTTTACTGCCTATACTAAGTGGTAAAGAGTTAAGAATTCTAAAGGATGGGGGGTGTCAAAGTAATTTAGTCTCCTTTGAGACTGCAAAACTTTATAATTTCAGAATTATCAAAGATAAAATCAATCTCACTGTCAATGGGATAAACAAAACTCAAAACCACCACTCACAGGTAGTTGAAATACCCCTAACAATAGGGAAACATAAATATTTAATAGAAGCCATGTGCCTTCCCACTATTTCCATATCCCTAGAACTACCAGGCCTACCCAGGATTGTACAGGATGTCCTGGACAAAGGGTTATAAGCTAGCGGATAAAAGACTGGCTCGCTTCAGCAATGAGATCAGTGATATTGACTTAATATTAGGAACAAAATCTGCATTTTGCTTACCTGAGATTGATGTATTATTTGGTGAACAATCTTTATATGCTAAGACTTCTATTGGCATTGTACTAAAGGGAGATTGTGATCAAATACTCAGAGACTTAACTCACATGCCCCCTAACACAGAAATGGATACATCATCAAAACTCACACAACCCTTAAACACTCATGCATTCAACATGACTACTCTAGCTGAGGAAAACAATCATGGTGAAGTAATCAGTGAGGTGGGAGAGGAGAGTGTGGATTGTAATTTAAGTTATGATGTGTTGGATGATAGAGGAGAAATAAATGAAAATGAATTAGATAAGGCCACTAGAGAAATCCTAGAAAACCAATGTATCAAATATACATCATTAGAAATGAATGAATATAAAGAGGAATCTTCTGAAATAAATGATACTTTAGTTCATTTTGCCTTACAACATCTGGAGAGAGATGGCACAGGCAGATTGGTTATGCCTCTGTTTTGGGATAGTCAAACCGCCCATTTATTAGGAAAAAACAAGTACTTAGCGGAAAAAGTCTTGCTTTCCAGTCTCAAAAAACTAAAGAAAAAACCCGCTCATTTAGACCTTATGGAACAAGCTATCAAAGACCAAGAAAAAGAAGGTATTATCGAGAGGATAGATAATGTTGAAGACTTCCTGAAAGAACACCAAGAAGCTAGCTTTCTTCCACATATGGGTGTCTTTAAACTAGATAGAGAAACTACTAAATGTAGGGTGGTTTTTCTCTCCAATCTTTGTGAAAAAAGTCATGATAAGATGACCATATCACATAACCAAGCTATTCTTCCTGGTCCAAATCTTAATAATAAACTAGCCAGTTCTCTAATACAGTTAAGGTTTAATAAATATCTTGTATGTTTTGATTTAAAGAAAGCATTTAATTCCATAGGTTTGAGTGAAATAGATCAAAATAGACTCTTATTTCTTTGGTTTAGAAACCCATCCAAAGGTGACTTTTCCATAGTAGGATATAAAAATGTAAGGTTGTGTTTTGGTATTCGGTGTGCTCCAACACTATTAATGCTAGCTCTATTCTACATGTTAGTTTTGAATGTGGAAAATGATGAAAGTGATGTGAAAGATTTGAAAAAAATTATTTATCAAATGTCTTATATGGACAATTGTGCACTTTCATATAACACAGAGGAAGAAGTTTTATGGGGTTATAAACAACTTCCTTCAATTTTTCAGCCTTACCATTTTGGGTTACAACAATTTATTACTAAC
>SEYY01024427.1:15000-22500 GCA_009176605.1 Armadillidium nasatum | reverse complement strand
GGAATCAAAATGGAAAATAAGGAAGAGATCCGGAATCGTCTATATAAAGTGGGATGAAGAAGCAAAGATATGGGCGAAAATTTCATCTTTTTTTCTATCAGAATGTAAAAGAGTGGTTGCGTCGTCGAAAGAAACTAGAATGGTTCACAAATATTGTACTTCCAAACTTGCACCTTTCCTTGATTATCGTGATTATCCATTTCTTCCTTATCTATATCAGTTTCAACCTTTTATTCATCCCTGAAGAAGGCAAATAAATCAATAAAATTCTCTAAAGAAATTATATAAAAAATAATAAAAAAAATATTAAAAAAAAAAATTAAAAAAAAAAAACAAAAAAAAAAAAGAAAAAAAAAAAAAGAAAAAAAAAAATTATATAAATATATATATATATTAATATATATATATATATAATATATATATATATATATATATATATATATATATATATATATATATATATATATATATATATGTGTGTGTGTGTGTGTGTGTATATCCTCTCCTACTATGGGTAATGGTCAGAAGCCCACTGAATTGCGCCAGATATGGGAAAAGTCATGAGGAGAGCCAAAATTATAGACTGACATGTTCTGATATATCTGTTAAAAGTGGGAAAGTCAGAGGAGGTTGGAAATAGAAAAAGGAAGTGTGTTCCAGACTTTTTTGAGCATAGTATTGGAACAGAGATTGGGCAAAGAAATGATGAGACCATATGAGAGACTTTTCGCACGAATTCTTCTCAGTGGAAGAGGTATGCGAGGGGAGATTCAGAAGAGCAGTGTCAGTTGTATATTGATAGTATTAAGAAGTAACTCAATAATTCGACCAGTAGCATGGACTGGAGAATCGTATAGTGAGAGCGAAAGAGTTGATAAAGAGAAACGCCCCAGACGTCACCCTCTCAAAGAGAGCTGGTTTAGTAGAACCACCCCCGATGTCTCAAGTACCTTCCAATCAGTGGCGAACATTATCCCTATGAAGAGAAAGCAGCTGGGGTAGTGTGAAAAATTTTTGACGGGGTCTCAGAACACTCAACCTCATAGACACTTGTTTAGTAAGGGAAAAAAATTTGATCACGAGGAAAAGAACAAAATATGTAAAGGACTGACGAAGAATTGAGTAGTGAATTTTCAAAGAAGTTGTTAGTTGTATCAAAGACTTTGTCTAGTATTTTTTTTTGGGAGGAATTGATAAGAACATTTTTTTTTCTCAACCTCAATTAGAGATATTAAAAAGATCAGAAGTTAGCTTCTTCAAGGCCACCTTCTTGATATTGGCTAATGGTTATAGGATGGGACTTCTTCTTTCTAATTGAAAAGAGTAATAAAGGATGGAGTCGTCTGCATAATAGGGATAAGAGACAGAAAAAAACTTACTGATGGAAAAGAAAAATAATCGGGGAGAGGACAAACCCTTGAGAAACACCACTATATATATATATATATATATATATTATATATATATATATATATATATATATATATATATATATATATATATATATATATATATATATATATATATATATATATATATATATATATATATATATATATATATATATATATATATATATATATATATATATATATATATATATATATATATATATATATAATATATATATATATATATATATATATATATATATATATATATATATATATATATATATATATATTATATATATATATATATAATATATATATATATATATATATATATATATATATATATATATATATATTATATATATATATATATATATATATATATATATATATATATATATATATATATATATATATATATATATATATATATATATATATATATATATATATATATATATATATATATATATATATATATATATATATATATATATATATATATATATATATATATATATATATATATATATATATTATATATATATATATATATATATATATATATATAATATATATATATATATATATATATATATATATATATATATATATATTAACCTTAGGGTTATTTATTTATATATTGTTTTCTCAAAGGAAATAGAAAGGAAAATATTCAGTCCTCATAAAATGTATATTTGCGTTTTTTTCATTATTATTATATTATGAACAATTTTGTCTTAAGGAAATTTAATATTTTATTAGACGTAGGTGAGACTTGACTCAGGTGTTTCACGCAAAAAAAACAGTCATTTACATTATCTTTTTCTCATTATATATATATATATATATATATATATATATATATATTATATATATATATATATATATATATATATATATATATATATATATATATATATATATATATATATATATATATATATATATATATATATATATGTATATATATATATATATATGAATATATATATATATATATATATATATATATATATATATTATATATATATATATATATATATATATATATATATATATATATATATATATATATTATTGACTGATAAAATAGTACAAATTTATGGTAGGATAAAAAAAAATTCTAGTCTTGTTTGAAACTTATTAACTCTTTGGTTATAGTTATTATTATTATTATTATTATTATTATTATTATTATTATTATTATTATTATTATTATTATTTATTATTATTATTATTTTTTACAAGAGGCGCACGCCTTTATTAATTCTGCATTAATTAACGCGAATTTCTTTTAATTTGTTGATTGTAACTTTTGCGCCAAAATTTTCCAATTTTATGCATGGTAATTGTTTGTTCAAAAGCTTAAATTTACAACTATCATTACAACTGCGTTGCTTTTTTTTTTTTTTTTTTTTCTTTAATTTTTTTTTTTTTTTTTTTAAATTTTCGCTAAATTACGAAAAAGCATTTTTTTTCTATTTTTTTTTTTTATAAAAGGTTTTAGTGACCAAGAAACACACACTCTTGTTATCGTTTCCGTCTCCTAATTGGATGCATCTAAAGTAGAATATTAGAATAAATTTAAGCTAAAACAAAAACCTTGAAATTAAAAAAAAAAAAAAAAAAAAAAATTCTGATGAAGAATTTTTTTTTTACTTAATATGACCCATTTCCATGTATACCATTATATTGGTACTCACATCTCCCTAATTTTATGTCCTGAGTATCTTCTCTAATGCCCAACAAAGTTTGCCAAGATGTCATCAAGGAAATCAAGACTTCTGTTCAGGTAGCAGAAAATTTTTGTGAAACAATTTCTCAGTCTAATTTTCATCTTTTCTTTATTTGACCTCATCGAATGATTTTAAATGTCGATGAAATATTTCTATAAATATATTTAAGGTGTCTATGAATTGTTTCCCTATACCATGATAATTTAGAGCAGTTTTAGAAGAGAGTCAAAATTTCTGAATCGCAAAGCTTTTCAGATGACAATTAACGTATTTTGGCTTATATTTAAAAGTTTCTTGCTACCAACACTCCCACATAAATGGGTATAAAATACCATCCAAAACTACTTATGATTAGTACTTTATTTGTTATTTTATTATCATATTAATATGTTATTAATATTAGTAGTTAATACATCACTGATAGCTTTCGGTATGTCTTTTTGACTAGTTTTATTATTATTATTATTATTATTATTATTATTATTATTATTATTATTATTATTATTATTATTATTTTTTATTATATTATTATTATTATTATTATTATTATTATTATTATTATTATTATTATTATTATTATTATATATATTATATATATATATATATATATATATATATATATATATATATATATATATATATATATATATATATATATATATATATATATATATATATATATATATATATATATATATATATATATATATATATATATATATATATAATATATAAATAATTAAATATTGCAAATAAAACATTAAAATGTTTAAAATTTAAATATTAAAAAATTATTTTTATAATATTAAATTATAATATTGTTAATTTAATAAAAAAAAAAAAAAAATTAATTTTAAATAAAATAAAACAAAATTAAGTAATTTTATTTCTTCTTATTCATTATGAGGAAAATTTCATCTTTCAAAATCGGATTAAAAATCCCATTTTTAATACGACAGAAATTCTTCTTACAATCAAAATAAAAAAAAAATATTTTTATTTTTTTGCACATGATATCATATATTCAAATACGTTCACTATATAATATATATATATATATATATATATATATATATATATATATATATATATATATATATAATATATATATATATATATATATATATATTATATATTCACCTTGCCCGTCCTGGCACACACACACACACACACACACACACACACACACACACACACCCAAACACAAGCAAACTTACACCACACACACACACACCACACACACACACACACACACATACAACACACATAATATATATATATATATATATATATATATATATATATATATATATATATATATATATATATATATGTATTATATATATAATTATATATATATATATATAGTATATAATTACAGCAAATGAATAAGAATTGTATTATCAAACACTATAATTATTTTATATACTGTACTATTATATGTGGTTGTCATTAAATTATTATATTATTAAATTATTACTTATGATTATTATATTAGTTATAATAATAAATAATATAATAGAAAAATAATAAATAAAAAAAAAAAAAAAAAAAAAAAAAAAAAAAAAAAAAAAAAAAAAAAAAAAAAAAAAAAAAAAAAAAAAAGATAGATAGATAGATAAGATAGAATTTAGATATAGTATGAATAGTAGATATATAATCCCAAAGATAATGTTGTAAGAGAGTGAGAAGAGTTAAGGATATCAAACTTTAGTAAATATAGATCTCCTTAGGGCTGGACAAGATGTTGTTGAAAACACTGCGTATCTATAGATAGATAAGATATATAGAGTATAGATAGATATAAATATAATAGGATAAGAATATATATCATAATATTATAGATATACTGTAATTTAATTATAGAGATAATAATAAATTAAGTAATATAAGATTATGAATAATAAATATAGTATAGTGGATTATATCTATTTATTATATATTTTAGTATAAATGATATTAAGATAGTAATTAAGTTATAGATCGAATATAGTAATATATATATTAGAGTAATAGAATATTATAGATATAATATAGATAATAGTAATATTAATTATAATATATTATATATTATATATTAGATAATTAAGTATAATGGAGTTTATATTATATAAATATTATATATATATACTATTATAATATATTTAATGGATTAAGATAAGAGGTATATATATAGTAATATAATTGAGAATAGTAATATAAGTTATAGATATATTAGATGATAGTGAACTTAATATTAATTCTATTAATTTATAATCGTAATACTAAATACTAAATATCATGGTTAAAATATAATATATTATACAATATAAACATTTATTATAATTTTAGAAAAAATAAATTCATCCATTCCCCTAGTGTAAATGGACTATAGCTGTGACCATGGATGTGCAAGATGGGGGATTCTTTTAATATTTATATCATTAGCTAATATCTAACATTTAATAAATAAAATTATCTATCCTTGGAGAGCAGATTAAGATATAGTTAATATATAGAATAATAGATATATATATAACGATATTAGTATAGATAGATATAGATATATGAATATATCGATATATTGAGATATTAGTATATAAGTATAATAGATATATAAGTAATATTAACAGATATGTATAAGATAATATGGAAAGTGTACTTGATTATAATAGGTGTTAATATATTCAGATACATTCATTTGTGTAATAGGAATTAGTTTTGCTGATGTGTCCGATTAGAATGGGGGGAGGAACTCCTATTTTCCGTACCTTTTAGTAGTGTGGATAGGTTTGACGTGTGAAACAAAATAAGACTAAAACCTCTCTGGTTCAGCGTCCATCGTCATTCGCCTTAGAAGTTGGTCATTGGCGCGCAATCTTTCGTACTAATAAGATCTAGTAATTTTAACAACTGCAATGCACAGAGAGAATTGATCTCTCGCGTTAGCCCTAACTACACATATTTTAGGCCGTCTGCAGTTCTAATCTGCTGCTAAACAATATGCGATGGAGTAGATCATTACATTGACATTAATTTTGTGAGTGTAAAATTAGTTTGGGAAAATTACCAGGTGTTTTTTTAATTTTGCATATCTTAAATATAAGAGACCTTCTAGTCTTATTATCTGTTACCATCTCTTTTACTGTATGATATCAACATCCTTGTATTATCACATTCACTAGTTATTTTAATCGTTTCCTCCACCTTCAAAGAACTTCGCGATTGCTATTCTTTGTACTAATACCAGAAATAGGACAGTTTGCTATTGGTGGATTTTTCTTCACATCTTATAATCTATGCCCTCCCATATTCCAAAGGAGATTTTTAATTACACAAGTAGGTTGAAAGCTGAATAGTATAATAAATAAATAATAAAAAAAAAAAATAAAAAAAAAAAATAATAAAATAAAAAATATATATAAATAAAAAAATTTTTTTTTTTTTTTTTTTTTTTTTTTTTTTTTTTTTTTTTTAATAATAATAATATTAATACAACTTTATAATAAATAAGTGAGTTATATAAATAATAGGTACAGTAAAGATGAATATATATATTGCTAATTAAAACTTAATCTCAATGATGTTGCAAACCCAATGTGTAATTGGCAGTAGACGAGGAACGAATGGGTGAGAGAGGATAAGGATGAGATATGAGTTATATATGGATGGAGGATGGGTTGAGATTATTTTATTTACTCCATTATATATATTTATTAATTTAATTAACAAGATTACTATCTCAATTAATTAATATAAATTTATATTATTTAGTAGAATTATAGTATTTTATAATTAATAACAGCAGTTATTAAATTAAAGATAAATTATAAATTGCAATTATTAAATTATTGTTTTCAAAATTAATTACTACATATAATATATTATATATATAAATATACATAAATATAAATAATATAACTATATACTTAATATATATATATCATATATAATATATAATATATATAATATATATTATATTTATTATATTATATATATAATATATACTATTATATATATATATACGTGATAGAGATGAAGATGAATAGTATAATTAATATATAGGATACGTGATATAGATATTATATATATGTTGCACTGTTTAGTGTTATTATTGCATACGAACTTAGAGAAGATGCGACTATATCTAGTACTATCATTAGTTAGTCTAATCGTAATCGTATCCTATCTATCATAATCAGTATCATATCAAAGTATTTGTTTTGACAGAAAGATATATTAATAATAAAAACATTACTCTTATCTATTCTTCTATCTAATCTTATGACTTAATATTTCTATTATCTTATCTATTTCAATTAATTAATAGTTACTCAACTTCATTAAATAGTTCTCAAATCCACTTACTGAAATTTAAAACTCATATG
>SEYY01024427.1:0-5000 GCA_009176605.1 Armadillidium nasatum | reverse complement strand
AATAATAATAATAATAAATAATAATAATATATTATATATATATATATATATATATATATATATATATATATATATATATATATATATATATATATATAATATATATATATATATATATATATATATATATATATATATATATTACGTTGCAAAGCAAATTGGAAGAAGAGAAAAAGAGCTTTTTGTTCAATTTGAAATGCAAGTTTTGTTAATTAATTAATAGGACATTCGATGCTCAAACTTATTATTGCAAATTTAGTTCCAAGAAAAGACGAACAAACCTAGAGGGCGCTTCATTAATCAAATCTTTATTTTGAATTTTATTTTATTTTTTTATTACCTTTAATTTTTGGTTTTATTATTTTAACTATAAATATTACAAACTTTTATTATTATTAATATTTTGGAAAAAAAAAACATTTTAGGATTGTTTATTTTCTATTCGTGATTTTAAATTATATGCCTTCTATCTCTCTATAGAATTTGCATATCATTCTTATCTTCAGTTTCCATTTCTCTTTCGGCCAATCAATGAAGAGAATGACGTCATCAGGAAAGTGTGACGTAATCCTCTCTATGACGTCACCAAAATCGAATATGGTGAAAAAAAGGGAATTAAAAAAAATAAGAATGGGTAAACTTCTGAAATTATATAAAATAAGATGCAAATGTTAAAATTTATTGGAATAAATAGAAGTTATAAATTGCTTTAATTTACAATAAAAAATTTAAAAAAAAACTTCCTATAAATAATACGAATATTATAATTATAATTATTATAATTTAAATATTATAATTTAAATATACGAAATATGATTATAATTTAAATATTATAATTTAAATATACGAAATATGATTTTTAAAAAGCTTTTCCATTAATTATATGTGCAAATTTGTAATTATAATTTGTAATTATATTTCATAATTATAAATGATTAACAAATTTATATTTTATAATTAGCGACGATGTAAATGTAATTTCTTTATTAAATTATAATATTAGATTTATCACTGATTTAAAAGTATAAATTTTACGCAGTCTCAAAATACATATTAGCCTCGGCTCCGACTCCGGTTCCGGCTCCAACTCCGACTCCGGCTCCAGCTCGGACTCCGACTCCGGCTCCAGCTCAGAGCCTCAGACTCCGGGTCCAGCTCCGACTCCGGTTCCGGCTCTGGCTCCTGTTCCGGTTCTGGCTCCGGCTCTGGCTCCGGCTCCGACTGCCAGCTGCTAACTCCACACACACACACATTTCAAGCTCCAAATCCCTGTTGTTGACAATGCTATTCAGTACCTATTTCAGTACCTATTTCAGTACCTATTTCAGTACCTATCCAGTACATATATATCTTTCGTAATTTGAACATTTTTTAACTTTCATTTTAATTACTTGTCAATTAATTCAAATCAACAGAAATATATATATAATATACTATATATATATATATATATATATATATATATATATATATATATATAATATATATATATATATATATATATATATATATATATATATATATATATATATATATATATATATATATATATATATATATATATAAAGTAGCAACAGGAAAATTAAAATAAATATTATTATTTAAATATAAAGTTTATAATTTAAAATTGAAATATAAATTTTAATTAAAATTTCAAATAAGAAATTTTGACTTGTAAATTAAATTATAAATCTAATAAATAGAGATTGAAATATTATAAATTAAAATTTAAAAACATAAATTAAAATTAATATATTGTTAATTGAAAAATATTATGAATTATATTAAGAATTATGAATTAAATTAATTAAAATGAAAATAAATAAAATGTAAAATTTAAATTTTTAATAAAATTAAAAAGAGTCCTAAATTAAAACATAATGAATTAGAAATGCAATTTTATAAAGAATAAATTTAAAATAATTTAAATTAAAATAGAAATAAAATTTCTAATATTATATATTAAATTTAAAAATTTAAAAATTAAAATTAAAATTTTTTAATTAAATTAAAAAGAGTTCAAATTAAAATATTATGAATTAGAAATACAATTTTATAAATAATAAATTTAAAATAATTTAAATTAAAATTAAAATAGAAATATAATTTCTAATATAATACATTAAATTTAAAAATTTAAAAATTAAAATTAAAAATTCAATATAATTTCAAATACTACACATTAAATTTAAAATATTCTCTGAATTTAAAATCTTAAAATATAGGAAGAGAGAAATAGATATTTGATCCTTTCTAAAGTTCTCAAAGGAAGAATTTTCAGTTTTCTTAGATCGGGAAAAGAAATAGAAAAGAAACCAAAGTTTCTTTTTCTTCAGGGTTGTAATCCGGTAAACCTTTAGCCGAATCCAGCTGCAACTCCATAATTTTTAAATACTTGGCTTTAAATCCTGATACGATGTTTTAAAATTCCAAAAACAACTCCTTTTCCGGTTGAGCCATTTTAAAATTCAAAAAACAACTCCTTTTCCGGTTGAGCCATTTTAAAATTCAAAAAACAACTCCTTTTCCGGTTGAGCCATTTTAAAATTCCATGACCCAACTCCGTCTCCGGTTGAGCTATTTTAAAATTTCAAGACCCAATTTCGTATCCTATTTAGCCATTTTAAAATTCAATAACTAACTCCATCTCCGGTACAGCCATTTTAAAATTCCAAAACAACTTCGTTTCCGGTTGAGCCATTTTAGAATTCCAAGACCCAATTCCGTCTCCAGTACAGCCGTTTTAAAATTCCAAGACCCAATTAAAAAATGAGGTTCCAACTCTTCGTTTATTGTAATTTTATTACATAGTAGGCCCTAATATAATTTTTTTGTTTTTTGTTTTTTGGTTTCAGCCCTGAGTTCGACTGCACCTAAATAAAGTTTTTTCTTCGGCTCATCCCAAAGCCTTACAACTCCGGCTTCCAAAACAGCTCTTTTTTCCATATATTTAATTGTATAAAATTCGGACATAAATATAATCTTTATCGAGGCTCAATAAGTTTCAAGAGTCTCTGACAAAAATAATTTTGCTTTCGTGTTCTCAAGTTATAATAAATGTTATTATAACTAAACACTATATTTAGGAATCATAATAATGAAGGCTTTTGTCAATTGCAAATTTAAAACTTGAACTGTTTATAACCTCCGATGAGTTGAGCATTATATTTGTTTTATGATTTTTAAATTTTTTTTTTATACAATTTGTGTGAAAGTTTTTTTTTTCTTCCACTAGCAAATCGACAAAAACACATTGTTAAAAAGTGTGTGTTATTTTTAAAAATTAAATTGAAAAATTCTCATTTCACGGGCATTACCATATTCGAGGAGGGGAACTTTTATTGGTAGTTTCTACCTAGAATTCGCATGAGGGATCGGACCAGCACCTTTAAGCACGTGCGTCAATCAGTCTACCGTTATACCACGGTAGCAGAATAAATATCTTAAAAATTTTTGTTTTTCTTCTTTCCATGAAGCATTGCAGAATATGTACTTGATACGTCTCATAACACATTGGATTAATATGGATTAATATGTATGAATTATATACACTGCAAAAATAGTCCTAACGAATGGCTGAGACAAGTAGCAAAGTGTCCTAACAAATTTTTTTAGTTATTTCCTTATTTGAAAATAAATCGGTGAAGTCACTTTCTTATGCTTAACATGTCTTTTCTCTATTGAAAATTTTACTGTGACATTTTTGCAACTTGTCCCAACGATTCGTTAGGAAAATTTTTTGCTGTGTAGTTTTTAATTATTGGTGGAGCGATTAGCAAATCATGTTGCATTGAATGAAATTCCTTCCAATGAATTTTTATACGATCGGAAAAACAATTTTTTTTTTAAATTACAAAAACATTTCCAGAGCTGATGCTCGTATTTTTGAGCAAAAGTCACTCTCACTCATAGCTAGTTATAGTCACGTGCACAGGATGAACGATTCATCCTGATGTGACTTCACTGTTTAAAGTCACTCTGACATCACTACTTTATAAATTGTAATTTATAAATACGGAAACTTATCTTTTATCATCGGATGATATACGATATGTCCGCATGAACCAAATTACCATTCCAGTGTATACACTTGGGGTAAAAATGATGGAAGGGTGAGGGGGTATGCCCTTTTTAATCATATAATGGTTTATACTTCCTTCCTTTACTCCCTCCTTCCCTCTAAATACTACTATATTTTTCAAGAAAAAGAGAAGCCTTCCAAAGGTTCACGTATAATTACCGTTGCTCGATTTTTCTTAGCCGTCACCTTTTAATTTATAGAAAACAAAATGCTTTGATTAAAAGATCGTATAAAGCGAACAATGAATAAAAGTAATTATAAGTCAGACAATGTTGGTATATATATATATATAATATATATATATATATATATATATATATATATATATATATATATATATATATATATATATAATATTACAGATCGCCACCACTCACGGGCAGAGCCCTAAAGATATATATATATATATATATATATATATATATATATATATATATATATATATATATATATATATATATATATATATATTATATATATATATATATATATATATATATATATATATAATATATATATATATATGTGTGTGTGTGTGTGTGTGTGTGTGTGTGTGTGGTGTGCTGTTTATAAATGTATATCCGTTTTTCATTTAGATGTTCATCAATGCAATTTTGTTTGTTCATAAAAGAAATCATGTTTTAGTTTGTTGAATGAGTTTCTGCATCACTTCGAGTAATGAAAAGAGAAACCCTTTGAGTTTTAGGAAACATATTGAGAGAGAGAGAGAGAGAGAGAGAGAGAGAGAGAGAGAGAGAGAGAAAGAAGAGAGAAGAGAGAGAGAGAGAGAGAGAGAGAGAGAGAGAGAGAGAGAGAGAGAGAGAGAGAGAGAGAGAGAGAAGAGAGAGAGACAGAAGAGAGAGAGAAAGAGAGAGAGAGAGAGAGAGAAGAGAGAAAGAAAGAGACAGAGAAAGAGAGA
>SEYY01024426.1:27500-28829 GCA_009176605.1 Armadillidium nasatum | reverse complement strand
TAATACCATTTTTTTTTTTACTGAATTTATAAAGGTTGAAACAAGATTGAAAATATTCAATGCTCATAAAATTTAGGTTTTCTGTTATCTGTAATAATTAGTTACTTTGTAGTCACATTGCTAAACAAGACTATTAATATAAGGTTGGTGCCACCAATACTTTGCAGCCGACTTGCCTCAGTGTAAGGTCTATTTTCTTTATAATATATGCAACATTCGCGGTCTTCAATCCAATATCCACTTTGTTGAACACCATTTCTTTTCTTCTATACCTCACCTGTTATTCTTGACCGAATCTCACTTGGTTGAGCGTTCTGATGGCAAACCATTTTCTGTATCCTCTTACTGTTTCTATCCCCAATTTTCAGCCAGATAATTGTTGTTCATATGTGCGCAATTATTTTGTTTGCTATCGTGTCTCTAATGTGGAGTCTTTACAGTCACACATCCTCTCATCCACCCCTTCTCTCATCACCACTTGGGAGTTAGTGGCCTCCGGTGATGGGGTTGGCATGCCACCAGGAATTTGCAGCCGACTGTTCCGGATGCAAAGTTTGTTTTTTTTATTAATTTCTGCAACATTTGGGGTCTTCATTCCAATTTCCACTT
Organism: Armadillidium nasatum; assembly: GCA_009176605.1. NCBI lineage: Eukaryota > Metazoa > Arthropoda > Malacostraca > Isopoda > Armadillidiidae > Armadillidium > Armadillidium nasatum. Next base: position 28,220 of record SEYY01024426.1, on the reverse strand, counting down.
TGTTGAACATCACGTTTTATCTTCTAGGCCTCACCTCTTATTCTTGACCGGAACTCAAATGTTTGAGCGTTCTTATAGAAACCCTATTCCGTTTCCTCCTATTGTCTCTATCCTCAATTTTCAGCTAAAGGCGGATGTTGCACATACGTGCGCAACGATGATGTTTGTTCTCGTGCCTCTAATTTGGAATCTTCCGAAAATTTGGAACCTTGTAGCTAAAGCTCTCTTGCCATACTTAAATTCATTTATTCTGTTTACTTATCTCCTAATTCTACTAACTATCCTAAATTCTTAGACTATTTGAACTCCAAAATGGAGCACATTCTCTCTTCTTCTTTCTCTGAAATCATCATATTAGGTGATTTCAATATTCACCACCGCCAATAGCTTTCTTCTAGTTCTTATGATACAGCTGGTGAACGTGCCTTCCATTTCGCTATCCAAAACGACCTTGAGCAGTTACTGCAGCTCCATACTCGTATTCTTGGAGATGAATCCAACATTCTAGACATTTTTCTAACTTCTAATCCTTCTCCTTATATTGTTAAACTCTTTCCTCCTCTGGGTTCCTCCGATCACCTTCTTATCTCTGTGTCCTCTTCTGTCTCTTCAAGTCTTCCACAAGAAAACCCCCCTTCTATTGAAAGGAAACGTTTGTGGCATTTCGGTGACGCAAGCTGGTCAGACTTGCTGTCGTACTCCTTTTATTTCTCGTGGAAT
>SEYY01024426.1:5000-20000 GCA_009176605.1 Armadillidium nasatum | reverse complement strand
TTTTTATTTTTATATTTAAGTAAACTCCAAGTAGCCTCTATATTTTGGGTGTAAGGTGCAATTTGAGGATCCACAAAATTTTTACTGGGGTTCAAAGTAAGATGTTTTAAAAAATGTTTTTTTACGAGAATTTTTGGGCTAAAAAACTTAAATTGGGTATTATACCCAGCATATGTATACGACCCCCCGACCCGTGAGTGATGATATTGTCGACTACTTTTCCATTTCTACGATTTGGGATATTTTCCATTTTTTTCAGAAATGGCTTCCTCAAAAGGACTTGTGCCTATATATATATATATATATATATATATATATATATATATATATATATATATATATATATATATATATATATATATATATATATATATATATATATATATATATATATATATATATATATATATATATATATATATATATATATATATATATATATATATATATATTCCTCAACCTCCACCTTCGCTTACACTTCTGCCTTCGTTTCAACATCCACCTCCACCTCCTCCTTCCCTCCACCTCCACCTCAAAATTAAATTTTTGATAAGTTTTCACCTCCACCTCAACCTCAACCTCCACCTCAAGAACATATGCGTATCCCTTTGGGATACGCACATGTGCTTGTTATTATTATTATTAGTTATTGTTATTATTTGTATTGTTATATTATTATTATTATCATTATTATTATTATTATTATTATTATTATTATTATTATAACTATTTTCATCTATTATTATTGTAATTATCTTTGTTATTATGTACATACTAAAAATTAACAACGAAAACTTAATAGTAATGTTAAAAATAAATGTTTTATTATTATTATTATTATCATTATTAATACAATCATTTTTATTATTATTATTATTATTAGAAAATAAAATGGTGAAGTAACTTTCTCGTAATTAATATATCTTCTTTCATTAGAAAATAATTTGGTTTATGCTCTGGAAATTTATGTTTTTTTTAATGATTGTAACAATTAAATTTCACTGTGGAATATTTTTCTCCACTGTAGATTATTTTAAATGATATAATTAAACATAAAGTATTTATACTTCTTTCTTATTAATCTGTTCAGTTTAATCAGAGAAGTCAAGTGGAGAACCCGCACGAGTTGCAGTATAGATATAACACTTGACATAATCCACAAGAGTCCCTAGACCCAGAGAACCTACATGACTCATAGAACCCACAAGACCCACAGGACCTGCTGTATCTACAGAACCCCTCTGGATCCAACAAAACCCACAGGACCTACTAAACTCACTGGACCCTCAAGGTCTATAGAACCCCTCTGGATCCAACAAGACCCACAGGACCTACTAAACTCACTGGACCCTCAAGGTCTATAGAACCCCTCTGGATCCAACAAGACCCACAGGACCTACTGAGCCCACTGGACATTCAAGATCCCAAAGATATTTATAGGTAGTGTAGAGGTAAAAGATGGAGTTGAAGTCTTATTTACAAAATACTTAATGCAACTAACGGAGAAAAATAAAAAAAATAGGAAAAAAAATAATAATACTGAATAATAATATTATTATTATTATCTAATACAATATAATAATAATGTAATATAGTATATAATATAAAAATAATAATATAATAATATTTTCTGAACTTTTAATCCTGATCTAATACTAAGATATTATCACAAAATCTAGCATTTAACTACCATTTCTTCTTATTATATAATATGCAAATATAATTATAAATACGCATAATATACATATACATGTCACAGGAACATATGTCCACGAGGTGGGGAGGGTACATTCGACCCGTGAGTGATGATGAACATATATTTTCCCCACCATTGATGGGCTGAGGTTATATGTGGCTTAGTACCCCCAATAGACTTATGCTCGTGTGCCATGCGTTTGCTTATAATATTTGTATATTCCAAATGTTTAAAATTAATTAATTAAATAATTTATAATAAATTAGATAATTAATTAATTAGAAATAAATACCAGTTAAAAACTCGAAAAGAAGCTTCATATATATATATATATATATATATATATATATATATATATATATATATATATATATATATATATATATATATATATATATATATATATATATATATATATATATATATATATATATATATATATATATATATATATATATATATATATATATATATATATATATATATATATATATATATATATATATATATATATATATATATATATATATATATATATATATATATATATATATATATATATATATATATATATATATATATATATAATATATATATAAATATAAATATAACGTTAAATTTACTTAAAGATTAGATGAAATTTAAACCACATGACACCCACTTTTTGAAACCACTAAAAAAAAAAAAAAGTTTTAATTTTTAAAAAACAAATATAAAATAAATTATTAATAAGTCTAATATAAATAGTACAAAGAGGAAAACATGATTTTTTAAAAATCTATTTTCCTTAAAAAAATAAAAAAAATAAAAAAAATAAAAAAAATTCCTTTTTTAATTTTTGTTTTTTTATTTTTATTGAAAAAATTTATTTATTTTTTTATTTTTTATTTTATTTTATTTTATTTTTTTTATTTTTTTTTTTTTTTTTTTTTTTTTTTTTTTTTTTTTTTTTTTTTTTTTTATATATTTATTATATATATATATATATATATATATATATATATATATATATATATATATATATATATATATATATATATATATATATATATATATATATATATATATATATATATATATATATATATATATATATATATATATATATATATATATATATATAAAAAAAAGAAGAGAAGCATATAAAGAAAAATGCGAAAGACAAGAAAGCAAAAACGGAGAGAGAGAGACAGAGAAAAGGAACAGAGAAATCGCCGAAGAGAGAGGTAAAATGTGTGTGTGTGTGTGTGTGTGTGTGTGTGTGTGTGTGTGTGTGTGTGTGTGTGTGTGTGTGAGAGAGAGAGAGAGAGAGAGAGAGAGAGAGAGAAAAGTTTACTTTAAATTCTCAACAAATAAGAAATAATAATAATAAGTGTGTGTCATCCACTTATTTATAATAGGTGATCTTAATTAGAAGGGTTGGCAAAGAGTCCCTTCAAACTCTTCCCTTTCCTCCTTCCACTCTTCAATTATATCCGACGTCAGCTTGGCCTCGAATTAGAAGGAAGCATCGTAGGATATGTAATTTCGGAACGAAGGATCTTTATTTAAGGTGCTCAGGATAGAGAATGGAGGTCAATTAAATTCGGAGGTTTTGTAAATGAGTCTATAATTAATTTTGTATTAAAGGATTCAAATTTATTTATCTCTCCCACTCTCTCTCTCTCTCTCTTCTCTCTCTCTCTCTCTCTCTCTCTCTCTCTCTCTCTCTCTCTCTCTCTCTCTCTCTCTCTCTCTCTCTCTCTCTCTCTCTCTCTCTCTCTCTCTCTCTCTCTCTCTCTCTCTCTCTCTCTCTCTCTCTCTCTCTCTCTCTTACTCTGCTTTCTTGTCTTTCATTCTTTTCTTCATATGCTTCTGCTCTTTTTTCACTTTTTATATAATTCTTCTATATATATATATATATATATATATATATATATATATATATATATATATATATATATATATATATATATATATATATATATATATACTATCACCTCTCGTAGGCAAAGGCTACCAATTTCTACCGGAAATGAGAAAATAATGGAACCTGATCATTAAAAGCCGACATGTCTAGATACGCGAGGTCTGAAAGTGTGCAAGTCAAAGGAAGTTGGGAGAACAGATAAAGGGAGTGTGTTCCAGACTTTACCAGTAGAGTACATGTAAGGCTGAGCATAGCGGTTAGGTCTGGGGTCAGAGAGTTGAACAGAGAAAAGGATGAGTATGTGTAGAGAGGCGATATTGAGGAGGTATGCGATGTTAAGAGTTCAGATGAGCAGTGTCTGTTGTAATAGCGATAGTATGGAGAGAGTGAGGCAACAATTCGACGGGCAGGAAGAGACTGGAGAGCATTAGTGAGATCGGGAGAGTTGATGAGACGAAAAGCCCTAGACTCCACCTTTTAAAGGAGAGCTGTATAAGTGGAACCATTCCAGATGTGTGAAGCGAACTCTATACAAGGGGTGAACAACATTCTTATACGGAGCAAGCAACTGGGGTGGCGTGAAAAAATTACGAAAGTCACTCAGAACGCCCAACCTCTTGGAAGCTTTTTTGGAAAGAGAAGTAATGTGATCTTTCCAAATAGATCACAAAATAAAAAGAAACACCTAGAGCATTAAGAACAGATGAAGGTTTGGATTGTGTGTTTTCGAAGAAGATATCATACTTGTGCGGAAGATTGTTTTGAGATGAGAGGTAAAAATTGAGTTTTGGAGGCATTGAAAAAGACCATGTTTTCTATGCCCCAATTCGAAATACGAGAAAGGTCAGATATTAGTTGATCGAAGGTCACCATTTAGCTTCAATTAATTGTCTTTCAGACTGAGAGAAAACTAGACAAGAGTAAGCAAAGGGAAGGAGGAAACCAAATGGAAGGGAGCTTAGAAAGCATCGACGTATGCCATACCTGGTCAAAAGCTTTGGATATGTCAAGCGCCACCACACAAGACTCCCCGAAGTCCCTAAGGGCAGAAGACCATAAATCAGTAAGATAGGAAAGTATATCACCAGTTGACCTCGAGCGTCGAAAGCCATACTGGTGATCTGAGAGAAGAGAATGAGACTCCAGTGATCCAGGAAATGAGAGTTGAGGAGAGTTTCAAAAATTTTAGACAGAACACAAGTGAGAGCTATAGGTCGATAGTTAGAAGGGTCAGAGCGGCTACCATTTTTCGGGATCGGCTGAACAAAAGCACGCTTCCAGCATTGAGGAAAAGTATTAGTATTAAGGGATAGAGAGTAGAGCTGAACGAGGACAGGCGCTAACTTGGAAGCACACTCCCTCAGAACACGAGGGAAAATGCCATCCGGGTCACTGGCCTTCTTGACGTTCATAGATTTCAGGATCCCATGCACCTGATCATGAGTAATTACAGGTAAAGACATGGGATACCTGAGAGAAGAAGGAGTAGGAGGAGGGATGCCAGAATCGAGCAGAGTGGAATTAGATGAGAAAAGGAGGCTGAAGAGATTAGCCTTTTCAGAGGGAGTATTAGCTACAGAACTATCAGAGCGAATAAGAGGAGGAAAGGCAGATTTACAGAAGTTATTAGAGATATTTTTGACAAGAGAGCCAGAAATTTTTATCAGTAGGAGAGCCATGGAGGTCAGCGCACTTCCTTTTTGTGAAAGTACGCTTAGTCCGTCGAAGAACATCCCTGCAACGATTCCGAGCTGAATGAAAATTTGCAAGAGTGATAGGAGAAAGAGTTTTCTCCATTCACGATAAGAATTGTCTCTCTCCCGAAGGGCAAGAGAGCAGTTGTCATCGAACCATGGATTTTGAGGAGAAAAAGATTTAGTTGAAGATGGAATAAATATGCTCATCCCATCATATATATATATATATATATATATATATATATATATATATATATATATATATATATATATATATATATATATATATATATATATATATATATATATATATAGTTGATAGCTTCTTTTCTAGAGTACCTTAATATAATTAGAAAGGTTAATACCAAGCGTTTCCACATACTCATTTAATACAATGTGAACGTTTCATACCGTATTTCCGCCTTCAGCTTTTATAAGATGAAAAGCCCTAGACTCAACATTTTCGAGAAGATCTCTTTGTGTGGAACCACCACAGATGTGTGATGTGTTTCCCATACATCGGAGAACAACACTCATATACAGTCTAAGCAACTAGGGTGGTGTGAAGAAATTCTGAAGGAGCCTCAAAACACCTAACCTCTTAGAAGCTTGTTTAGGAAGAAAAGTAATGTGATCTTTCCAAGAATGATCACATAAAAAGAAACACCAAGAATATTAAGGAGAGATGAACGTTTGAGTTGTGTTTTTGAAAAAGATATATAGTTGTGTAGAAGATTGTGTCGAGTAGAGAGATGGAGGAATTGAGTTTTGGTGGCATTGAAAACAAAAATGTTTTCTCTGTCCCAATTTGAAATGCGAGATAGATCAGGGATCAGTTGCCCTAAGGCTACCTCCTTTGCCTCTATTAACTTCTGTTGAGAGGGGTGCCTTTCAAATTAAAAAGAGTAATAAAAGGTGGAGTCATCGGCATAGGAGTTGATAGGAAATGAAGTAAGAGAGAGAAGGTTATTAATGAAAAGCAAAAAAAGGGTTGGGGATAGGAAAGTTTGGAAATCAAACCTTTGCGACAGACTCTATCGAAAACTTTCGATATGCCCAACGCGATAGCAATAGATTCACCGAAATGAAGAAGAGCGAAAGAACAAGAGTCAGAGAGAAGGGAAAGAAGATCACCAGTAGAGCGTTTCTTTCAAAAGCCATACTGGCGAACAAGCGAACAAAAATAAGATTAGAGGAACTGAGATGTTTCCAAATCTTCCAGTTAAGGTTAAGGATAGATTCGAAATCTCTAGAAAGAACAGATGTTAAAGAAATGAGACGATAGTTAAAGGGTTGAGAGTGGTCCCCCTTTTTCGGCAAAGACTGAATGAGCACACGTTTCCAGGAAGAAGAGAAGGTTGAAGTAGAAAGAAATAGACGAAATAGTTTTCCAAGGAAGGGTGCAAGCTCTGAAGCACAAGTTTTGAGAACCACATCAGGACCGTATGCCTTCCTTGTGTCAAGCTTTGAAGAAGCAGCAAAGACGTCTATATATATATATATATATATATATATATATATATATATATATATATATATATATATATATATATATATATATATATATATATATATATATATATATATATATATATATATATATATATATATATATATATATATATATATATATATATATATATATATATATATATATATATATATATATATATATATATATATATATATATATATATATATATATATATATATATATATATATATATATATATATATAAATATCAAATAAAAATGTGAAATGAATGTTTAAAATTATGAAAGTTTATGAACATGAATATAGAATATGAATATATTTTTAGAATGCAAATGTTTAAAACATTTAAAACATTCTTGAGTACTTTTTATAAAGAAGTTGAGATGAAGCATAACTACATATACATATTAGGTGAATATTTATATATATATATATATATATATATATATATATATATATATATATATATATATATATATATATATATATATATATATATATATATATATATATATATATATATATATATATATATATATATATATATATATATATATATATATATATATATATATATATATATATATATATATATATATATATATATATATATATATATATATATATATATATATATATATATATATATATATATATATATATATATATATATATATATAATATATATATATATATATATATATATATATATATATATATATATATATATATATATATATATATATATATATATATATATATATATATATATATATATATATATATATATATATATATAGCAGCACAAATTAGTTTTTAAAAAAAATAAATAAATAAATAATAATAAAAAAAAAGTCATGTTTCTGGTCATAGAAATATCTTCATTAAAAATTACAAATCTTTTGCGCCTTCAAATTGAAAAATGACTGAAACTACTAATATAGATAATAGATACAGTCTTACAACTCTGAGAGTCCAGAGGTATGTCTTCTTGCATCAGTAGACAAAGGTTCCAAATTCTTTCACTTTATTCAAGGTCTCAGATCCTAATAAAACTTTAAAGAAACTTCCAAATTGTACCTTACTTTACACAAGGTCTCAAATTCTACCTAAATTTATATACAAGGTCCGAAATACTACTTCTTCTACAACGTTCCAAATTCTACTTCTTCCACAAGGTCCCAAATTCTACTTCTTCCACAAGGTCCCAAATTCTACTTCTTCCAAAAGGTCCCAAATTCTACTTCTTCCACAAGGTCCCAAATTCTACTTCTTCCACAAGGTCCCAAATTCTACTTCTTCCAAAAGGTCCCAAATTCTACTTCTTCCACAAGGTCCCAAATTCTACTTCTTCCAAAAGGTCCCAAATTCTACTTCTTCCACAAGGTCCCAAATTCTACTTCTTCCACAAGGTCCCAAATTCTACTTCTTCCACTAGGTCCCAAATTCTACTTTTTCCACAAGGTCCCAAATTCTACTTCTTCCAAAAGGTCTCAAATTCTACTTCTTCCACAAGGTCCCAAATTCTACTTCTTCCACAAGGTCCCAAATTCTACTTCTTCCAAAAGGTCCCAAATTCTACTTCTTCCACAAGGTCCCAAATTCTACTTCTTCCACAAGGTCCCAAATTCTACTTCTTCCAAAAGGTCCCAAATTCTACTTCTTCCACAAGGTCCCAAATTCTACTTCTTCCACAAGGTCCCAAATTCTACTTCTTCCACAAGGTCCCAAATTCTACTTCTTCCAAAAGGTCCCAAATTCTACTTCTTCCACAAGGTCCCAAATTCTACTTCTTCCAAAAGGTCCAAAATTCTACTTCTTCCACAAGGTCCCAATTTCTACTTCTTCCAAAAGGTCCCAAATTCTACTTCTTCCACAAGGTCCCAATTTCTACTTCTTCCAAAAGGTCCAAAATTCTACTTCTTCCACAAGGTCCCAAATTCTACTTCTTCCAAAAGGTCCCAAATTCTACTTCTTCCACAAGGTCCCAAATTCTACTTCTTCCAAAAGGTCCAAATTCTACTTCTTCCAAAAGGTCCCAAATTCTACTTCTTCCACAAAGGTCCCAAATTCTACTTCTTCCAAAAGGTCCCAAATTCTACTTCTTCCAAAGGTCCCAAATTCTACTTCTTCCACAAGGTCCCAAATTCTACTTCTTCCAAAAGGTCCAAAATTCTACTTCTTCCACAAGGTCCCAAATTCTACTTCTTCCAAAAGGTCCCAAATTCTACTTCTTCCCAAATTCTACTTCTTCCAAAAGGTCCAAAATTCTACTTCTTCCACAAGGTCCCAATTTCTACTTCTTCCAAAAGGTCCCAAATTCTACTTCTTCCACAAGGTCCCAAATTCTACTTCTTCCAAAAGGTCCCAAATTCTACTTCTTCCACAAGGTCCCAAATTCTACTTCTTCCAAAAGGATCCTCAAATTCTACTTCTTCCACAAGGTCCCAAATTCTACTTCTTCCAAAAGGTCCCAAATTCTACTTCTTCCACAAGGTCCCAAATTCTACTTCTTCCTTCCCAAATTCTATAAGGTCCCAAATTCTACTTCTTCCACAAGGTCCCAAATTCTACTTCTTCCAAAAGGTCCCAAATTCTACTTCTTCCATAAGGTCCCAAATTCTACTTCTTCCACAAGGTCCCAAATTCTACTTCTTCCACAAGGTCCCAAATTCTACTTCTTCCACAAGGTCCCAAATTCTACTTCTTTCCACAAGGTCCCAAATTCTACTTCTTCCACAAGGTCCCAAATTCTACTTCTTCCAAAAGGTCCCAAATTCTACTTCTTCCAAAAGGTCCCAAATTCTACTTCTTCCATAAGGTCCCAAATTCTACTTCTTCCATAAGGTCCCAAATTCTACTTCTTCCATAAGGTCCCAAATTCTACTTCTTCCACAAGGTCCCAAATTCTACTTTTTCCACAAGGTCCCAAATTCTACTACTTCAAAAAGGTCCCAAATTCTACTTCTTCCAAAAGGTCCAAATTCTACTTCTTCTACAAGGTCCCAAATTCTACTTCTTCCACAAGGTCCCAAATTCTACTTCTTCCAAAAGGTCCCAAATTCTACTTCTTCCACAAGGTCCCAAATTCTACTTCTTCCAAAAGGTCCCAAATTCTACTTCTTCCACAAGGTCCCAAATTCTACTTCTTCCAAAAGGTCCCAAATTCTACTTCTTCCACAAGGTCCCAAATTCTTCTTCAAAAGGTCCCAAATTCTACTTCTTCCACAAGGTCCCAAATTCTACTTCTCCAAAAGGTCCCAAATTCTACTTCTTAGACAAGGTCCCAAATTCTACTTCTCCACAAGGTCCCAAATTCTACTACTTCAAAAAGGTCCCAAATTCTACTTCTTCCACAAGGTCCCAAATTCTACTTCTTCCAAAAGGTCCCAAATTCTACTTCTTCCAAAAGGTCCCAAATTCTACTTCTTCCACAAGGTCCCAAATTCTACTTCTTCCACAAAGGTCCCAAATTCTACTTCTTCCAAAAGGTCCCAAATTCTACTTCTTCCACAAGGTCCCAAATTCTACTTCTTCCATAAGGTCCCAAATTCTACTTCTTCCACAAAGGTCCCAAATTCTACTTCTTCCAAAAGGTTCCAAATTCTACTTCTTCCACAAGGTCCCAAATTCTACTTCTTCCAAAAGGTCCAAATTCTACTTCTTCCAAAAGGTCCCAAATTCTACTTCTTCCACAAGGTCCCAAATTCTACTTCTTCCAAAAGGTCCCAAATTCTACTTCTTCCAAAAGGTCCCAAATTCTACTTCTTCCACAAGGTCCCAAATTCTACTTCTTCCAAAAGGTCCCAAATTCTACTTTTTCCACAAGGTCCCAAATTCTACTTCTTCCAAAAGGTCCCAAATTCTACTTCTTCCACAAGGTCCCAAATTCTACTTCTTCCACAAGGTCCCAAATTCTACTTCTTCCACAAGGTCCCAAATTCTACTTCTTCCAAAAGGTCCCAAATTCTACTTCTTCCACAAGGTCCCAAATTCTACTTCTTCCAAAAGGTCCAAAATTCTACTTCTTCCACAAGGTCCCAAATTCTACTTCTTCCACAAAGGTCCCAAATTCTACTTCTTCCAAAAGGTCCCAAATTCTACTTCTTCCAAAAGGTCCCAAATTCTACTTCTTCCACAAGGTCCCAAATTCTACTTCTTCCACAAGGTCCCAAATTCTACTTCTTCCAAAAGGTCCCAAATTCTACTTCTTCCACAAGGTCCCAAATTCTACTTCATCCACAAGGTCCCAAATTCTACTTCTTCCAAAAGGTCCCAAATTCTACTTCTTCCACAAGGTCCCAAATTCTACTTCTTCCAAAAGGTCCCAAATTCTATTCTACTAAATTTATATTCCACTTCCACAAGGTCCCAAATTCTACTTCTTCCACAAGGTCCCAAATTCTACTTCTTCCAAAAGGTCCCAAATTCTACTTCTTCCCCAAATTCTACTTCTTCCATAAGGTCCCAAATTCTACTTCTTCCATAAGGTCCCAAATTCTACTTCTTCCACAAGGTCCCAAATTCTACTTCTTAGACAAGGTCCCAAATTCTACTTCTTCCACAAGGTCCCAAATTCTACTTCTTCCAAAAGGTCCCAAATTCTACTTCTTCCATAAGGTCCCAAATTCTACTTCTTCCACAAGGTCCCAAATTCTACTACTTCAAAAAGGTCCCAAATTCTACTTCTCAAATTCTACCTAAATTTATATACAAGGTCCGAAATACCACTTCTTCTACAAGGTTCCAAATTCTACTTCTTCCACAAAGTCCCAAATTCTACTTCTCCAAAAGGTCCCAAATTCTACTTCAAATTCTCCAAAAGGTCCCAAATTCTACTTCTTCCACAAGGTCCCAAATTCTACTTCTTCCAAAAGGTCCCAAATTCTACTTCTTCCACAAGGTCCCAAATTCTACTTCTACAAGGTCCACAAGGTCCCAAATTCTACTTCTTCCACAAGGTCCCAAATTCTACTTTTTCCACAAGGTCCCAAATTCTACTTCTTCCAAAAGGTCCCAAATTCTACTTCTTCCACAAGGTCCCAAATTCTACTTCTTCCACAAAGTCCCAAATTCTACTTCTCCAAAAGGTCCCAAATTCTACTTCTCAAATTCTACCTAAATTTATATACAAGGTCCGAAATACCACTTCTTCTACAAGGTTCCAAATTCTACTTCTTCCACAAAGTCCCAAATTCTACTTCTCCAAAAGGTCCCAAATTCTACTTCTTAGACAAGGTCCCAAATTCTACTTCATCCACAAGGTCCCAAATTCTACTTCTTCCAAAAGGTCCCAAATTCTACTTCTTAGACAAGGTCCCAAATTCTACTTCTTCCACAAGGTCCCAAATTCTACTTCTTCCAAAAGGTCCCAAATTCTACTTCTTCCACAAGGTCCCAAATTCTACTTCTTCCAAAAGGTCCCAAATTCTACTTCTTCCACAAGGTCCCAAATTCTACTTCTTCCAAAAGGTCCCAAATTCTACTTCTTCCACAAGGTCCCAAATTTCTACTTCTTCCAAAAGGTCCCAAATTCTACTTCTTCCACAAGGTCCCAATTTCTACTTCTTCCAAAAGGTCCCAAATTCTACTTCTTCCAAAAGGTCCCAAATTCTACTTCTTCCAAAAGGTCCCAAATTCTACTTCTTCCACAAGGTCCCAAATTCTACTTCTTCCAAAAGGTCCCAAATTCTACTTCTTCCAAAAGGTCCCAAATTCTACTTCTTCCAAAAGGTCCCAAATTCTACTTTCTTCCACAAGGTCCCAAATTCTACTTCTTCCACAAGGTCCCAAATTCTACTTCTTCCAAAAGGTCCCAAATTCTACTTCTTCCACAAGGTCCCAAATTCTACTTCTTCCAAAAGGTCCCAAATTCTACTTCTTCCACAAGGTCCCAAATTCTACTTCTTCCACAAGGTCCCAAATTCTACTTCTTCCACAAGGTCCCAAATTCTACTTCTTCCAAAAGGTCCCAAATTCTACTTTTTCCACAAGGTCCCAAATTCTACTTCTTCCAAAAGGTCTCAAATTCTACTTCTTCCCAAAGTCCCAAATTCTACTTCTTCCACAAGGTCCCAAATTCTACTTCTTCCAAAAGGTCCCAAATTCTACTTCTTCCACAAGGTCCCAAATTCTACTTCTTCCAAAAGGTCCCAAATTCTACTTCTTCCACAAGGTCCCAAATTCTACTTCTTCCACAAGGTCCCAAACTCTACTTCTTCCAAAAGGTCCCAAATTCTACTTCTTCCACAAGGTCCCAAATTCTACTTCATCCACAAGGTCCCAAATTCTACTTCTTCCAAAAGGTCCCAAATTCTACTTCTTCCACAAGGTCCCAAATTCTACTTCTTCCAAAAGGTCCCAAATTCTACTTCTTCCACAAAGGTCCCAAATTCTACTTCTTCCAAAAGGTCCCAAATTCTACTTCTTCCACAAGGTCCCAAATTCTACTTCTTCCAAAAGGTCCCAAATTCTACTTCTTCCACAAGGTCCCAAATTCTACTTCTTCCAAAAGGTCCCAAATTCTACTTCTTCCACAAGGTCCCAAATTCTACTTCTTCCAAAGGTCCCAAATTCTACTTCTTCCACAAGGTCCCAAATTCTACTTCTTCCACAAAGTCCCAAATTCTACTTCTTCCAAAAGGTCCCAAATTCTACTTCTTCCATAAGGTCCCAAATTCTACTTCTTCCATAAGGTCCCAAATTCTACTTCTTCCAAAAGGTCCCAAATTCTACTTCTTCCACAAGGTCCCAAATTCTACTTCTTCCACAAGGTCCCAAATTCTACTTCTCAAATTCTACCTAAATTTATATACAAGGTCCGAAATACCACTTCTTCTACAAGGTTCCAAATTCTACTTCTTCCACAAAGTCCCAAATTCTACTTCTTCCAAAAGGTCCCAAATTCTACTTCTTCCACTTCTTCCAAAAGGTCCCAAATTCTACTTCTTCCACAAGGTCCCAAATTCTACTTCTTCCAAAAGGTCCAAATTCTACTTCTTCCACAAAGTCCCAAATTCTACTTCTTCCAAAAGGTCCCAAATTCTACTTCTTCCACAAGGTCCCAAATTCTACTTCTTCCACAAAGGTCCCAAATTCTACTTCTTCCACAAGGTCCCAAATTCTACTTCTCAAATTCTACCTAAATTTATATACAAGGTCCGAAATACTACTTCTTCTACAACGTTCCAAATTCTACTTCTTCCACAAGGTCCCAAATTCTACTTCTTCCATAAGGTCCCAAATTCTACTTCTTCCACAAGGTCCCAAATTCTACTTCTTCCAAAAGGTCCCAAATTCTACTTTTCCACAAGGTCCCAAATTCTACTTCTTCCACAAGGTCCCAAATTCTACTTCTTCCACAAGGTCCCAAATTCTACTTCTTCCAAAAGGTCCCAAATTCTACTTCTTCCACAAGGTCCCAAATTCTACTTCTTCCAAAGGTCCCAAATTCTACTTCTTCCACAAGGTCCCAAATTCTACTTCTTCCACAAGGTCCCAAATTCTACTTCTTCCAAAAGGTCCCAAATTCTACTTCTTCCACAAGGTCCCAAATTCTACTTCTTCCAAAAGGTCCCAAATTCTACTTCTTCCACAAGGTCCCAAATTCTACTTCTTCCAAAAGGTCCCAAATTCTACTTCTTCCACAAGGTCCCAAATTCTACTTCTTCCACAAGGTCCCAAATTCTACTTCTTCCAAAAGGTCCAAATTCTACTTCTTCCACAAGGTCCCAATTTCTACTTCTTCCAAAAGGTCCCAAATTCTACTTCTTCCACAAGGTCCCAAATTCTACTTCTTCCAAAAGGTCCCAAATTCTACTTCTTCCACAAGGTCCCAAATTCTACTTCTTCCAAAAGGTCTCAAATTCTACTTCTTCCACAAGGTCCCAAATTCTACTTCCCAAATTTCTACTTCTCCACTTCTAAAGTTCCAAATTCCCAAATTCTACTTCTCCACAAGGTCCCAAATTCTACTTCTTCCAAAAGGTCCCAAATTCTACTTCTTCCACAAAGTCCCAAATTCTACTTCTCCAAAAGGTCCCAAATTCTACTTCTTAGACAAGGTCCCAAATTCTACTTCTCCACAATCAAATTCTACTTCTTCCAAGGTCCCAAATTCTACTTCTTCCAAAAGGTCTCAAATTCTACTTCTTCCACAAAGTCCCAAATTCTACTTCTTCCAAAAGGTCCCAAATTCTACTTC
>SEYY01024425.1:15000-20000 GCA_009176605.1 Armadillidium nasatum | reverse complement strand
GTTGGGATTTTTTCACCTTTCCATGCCACGTCTGTTTTAGTAAAGAGGTTTCAAAACCGTCACATTATATAGGGACACCCTGTATATATATATATATATATATATATATATATATATATATATATATATATATATATATATATATATATATATATATTATATATATATATAAATGAAAGCTGAACATAATGCAGAGTAATTTATATGCCTAATAATATAAATTGTTTTCCTATCCAATAAATCAATGTCATTTTTTAAAATAAAATTATAAAGATAATTCACCTACTCAGCAACACACAAAAGAAACATAAACCTACACCTTCAATCTAAAGCACAGTATATATATATATATATATATATATATATATATATATATATATATATATATATATATATATATATATATATATATATATATATATATATATATATATATATATATATATATATATATATATAAACTTTTAAGAGGCACTCATCTCTGACAGTCAGTAAATTATTTCTCTTTATATATATTCGAAGGAAATTGCAATGAGGTAATATGTATACTTCTATATATACTTATATGTATACTTATGTATGATTATGATGTATTTTATTTAACGTGTACGTGAGTAAAACCAAAATCTTGCACGAATTATAGAAACGATTGATTTTCAAATTTGTTTGTAAAAGCCAACAAAATGATAGAGATAATTTTTAAAGGGTTGATACTAGCAATAATATAAATACTCTTTATGACTTTTTATTTTACTTATCTTTTTGTCACGTTTCTTTTGTTTTTCTTTGGAGGTAATAATGCAATACTATATCCATAACTATCTTTAGAGTTTAGCTTCTTACAACGGTAGTGATATTTCTCCAAATAATAATAGTAATGATAAAAAAAATAATAATGGTAATACTAATAATAATTATAATATTAATATTGATAAGTGTAATTTTAATAATAATAATTGTAATAATAATAGTAATAATAATAATAATTGTAATAATAACAATAATAACAATGATAATTATAATGATATAGTAATAATAATGTTAATAATAATAATAATAATAATAATAATAATAATAATAATAATAATAATAATAATAATAATAATAATAATAATAATAATAATAATAAAAATAATAATAATAATAATGATAATTATAATGCTAATATGATAATAATAATAATATATATATAATATATAATAATAATAATAATAATTATAATAATAATAATAATAATAATAACAGAAGTTTTATTTAGCTTTATTTTAATGTCTGTTGAATTTTCTCTTTCAATTTTCTAAAGGAGTTTTTATTATTTTATTTGCTGACCGGTTTTGTTCGCCAACTTCGAACATCATCAGAGCTTGGATGCTGGAAGATAAATGAGTTAATTTTAATATGTTAAGTCAAATTTTAATTACGATTATAAATTTTGAAAATTTTAATAATGAAATCCTCCAAATATCTTTCAAGAATAAAGCCGATGCCCTTTCGGTTAATCACCATCTTGTGCCAATTTACTTACCCGAGTCTGACTCTAAGTCGACATTTATTGGATTCACGACTGAATGATTGACTGACATAACATTCCAGCGTTTATCCCTATCATTTTATATTCTGAACTTCTCATGTGAAGCTCAAAAACTAATGTATTCTTTATTAATAATTTTTCAAAATTTATAATCTAAATTAACTTTTGGCTTAATTAACATTTTAAAATTAAATCATTTATCTTTTAGCATCCAAGCTTTGATGATGTACGAAGTTGGCGGATGAAACCGGTCAGCAAATAAAGGAAGGAAAACTCCTTTGGAAAACTGGAAGAGAAAATGCAACAGACAATATTAATAATAATAATAATAATAATAATAATAATAATAATAATAATAAGTAAATAAAAAAAAAAAAAAAATTTAAAAAAAAAAAAAAAAAAAAAAAAAAATAATAGAATAATAATAATAATAATAATAATAATAATAATAATAATAATAATAATAATAATAATAATAATAATAATAATAATAATAATAATAATAATAATAATAATAATAATAATAATAATAATAATAATAATAATAATATAATAATAATATATAATATATAATAATAATAATAATAATAATAATAATAATAATAATAATAATAATAATAATAATAATAATAATAATAATAATAATAATAATAATAAAAATAATAATAATAAATTAATAATAAATTAATAATTTTGAAGAACAATCAAGGGTATTGGCTATCTCTAAAAGTAAAAGTAAAAGTATAATCTTTAAGTAAATTATCTCTTTACAAATATAACATTGCTTCTTTTACCTGAGGTTCACATTGTGCATATTGAGAGAAAATGTATCCCATTCAGGCTCACGTAACTTATTTAATTTCAGTTCTTGTAGAATTTTTATTTTTTTATTTTTTTTATTTTTTTTTTATTTTTTTTTATAGAAAGAAAGAAATATTAACACTAACATCTCACGGGCATTGCCCAACTCGAGGGTATAAAGTTTTCTTGTGTACCTTCGTTCTTATGTTCGTAAGTCTTTCACTTTACCGTTTGCAACAATAACTTCAGCTCCGGTTGCACATAAATTGCAACCGACTCAAGTTTAGAAGATAATATTTTCATTGTCCTCACGTAACTTATTTAATTTCAGTTTATGTAGAATTTTTTTATTTTTTTTATTTTTTATTTTATTTTTTTTATAGAAAGAAAGAAATATTAACACTGACATCTCACGGGCATTGCCCAACTCGAGGGTACAAAGCTTTCTTGTGTACCTTCGTTCTTATGTTCGTAAGTCTTTAACTTTACCGTTTGTAACAATAACTTCAGCTCCGGTTGCACATAAATTGCAACCGACTCAAGTTTAGAAGATAATATTTTCATTGTCTTTATAAATTCCTTTACCCGTTCAAGTTTATATAATGAAACTAACTTCAACTTTGATTCCTCATTCTACTATCAGTTCATTCTTATATAAGGTTTTAAATTCATTTCCGTTTATAAGTAAATTCCTTTCCTAGTTCAAGATCAATAAAACTGAATTTCTTTATCACTGATTCAACTTGATTACTCTTTCGGCACAAAAGGCATGTAAAAAATTACTATTCAGTACCTTCAGTACCTTTAATTCTTTTACCTTCTTATACTGCAAATATTGTCCTAACGAATCGTTGGGACAAGTGTCAAAAATGTCAAAGTATAGATTTATGTAAGAAAACAAACTTCAACTTAGTTTCAAACAAATTCGACTGTATTAACAATACTAGAAACTAGGGATGGAGCGATACCAAAATTTTTACCGATACCGATACCTAAAAATTTCCCGATAGTTGCCGATACCGATACCGATACCGATACCGGTATCGGAAGATATGCCGATACTTGCCGATACCGATACCGATACCTCACTCCATCCCTACTAGCAACCTTAAATTGAGTATCTTTCAGGTTATTTTTTTTCCTTTTTACCTTTAAACTGTTTTATACATTTGTTTCGATACTGTTTTTTACCCTCTTTAAAATATTTCCTTTGCTTTTAAAATTAAAATACACTTTATTTTAAAGTATTTTACTCTTTTTATGTTTAAATATTAAACGACTTAATAAAGTATTTAAAAAAAACATTTTAAGTTTATGAAAATCTTTACATTTTTTTTCTTTTTCTTTTTTTTTCTTCTTTTTTTTCTTCTTCTTAAATTTGGAGCGGAAACTAATTTAAATTAATTCTAAATTTGGTTTTGATGATAAATTATGCGCATATTTTAGAATACTTTTTCAATATTAGCTAGATTTATTTAAAACACGAAACATACTATATATTATATATATATATATATATATATATATATATATATATATATATATATATATATATATATATATATATATATATATATATATATATATATATATATATTATATATATATATATATATATATATATATATATATATATATATTATGTCTCCTCAGGTGGGCAAAGGCCGGAGGCCTACCAATTTCCACCGAAGTTGGAAAATTTCTATTCAGATCATTAGCGGTCGTCATGTCCAAACACACGGTGCTTGAAAGTGTGCAAGTCAAAGGAAGTGTGTTCCAGACTTTACCAGTAGAGTATATGTAAGATTGAGCATAGAGGTTTACTCTGGGGTCTGAGAGTTGGATAGTGAAAGGATGAGACTGTGTAGAAAGGCGTTTGGCTCGAGCTCTTCTCAGTGGAGAAGATATGCGACGAGAGAGTTCAGAAAAGTAATGTAAGTTGTAATAGCGATAGCATAGAGAGAGTGACGCAATAATTCAACAGGCAGAAAGAGAGTGGAGATAATTAGTGAGAGGGCGGGATAGTTGATGAGACGAGAGTTGTATAAGTGGAACCACCCCAGACGTGTGAAGCATACTTCATATAAGGGCGAACAACACCCCTATAGAGAGCAAGTAACTGGGATGGTGTGAAGATATTCTGAAGGTGCCTCAGAAAACCTAACCTCTTACAAGCTTATTTAGAAAGAGAAGTAATGTAATCTTTCCAGGAAAGATAAAGACTAAAAGATACACCGATAATATTAAGAACAGATGAAGGTTTGAGTTGTGTGTTTTCGAAGAAGATTTCGTAGTTGTGTGGAAGATTGGGTAGAGTTGAGAGATGGAGGAACTGAGTTTTTTAGGCATTGAATAATTACTACTTCATTAGGAGGGGCTTTGAAAAGTGCAGACAGTTATTCTAGGTGATTCTTTCTGGTATGGAGGCATATGTTGAATTCTCTTTTTCTTTAACTAAAAATGATATTCCTTGGTTTAACTCTGTTTGTTATCGTGCGATTCTCCGGAGGTACGCTGCCTTCTAAAATTATCTTCGTCCTAAGGGTTAAGAAATTTGAACTTGTAACATTTCCTTCCTGAATCACGCAAAATCAATTCTGTGAGAAATAAAATCTCTTTTCTCCGTAGAAAATGCCAGAATCTTCCTGGTCCCTCTATTTCACTTCCT
>SEYY01024425.1:0-5000 GCA_009176605.1 Armadillidium nasatum | reverse complement strand
ATTAGCTTCAATAAATTATCGTTTACATCGTTCTTAATCAATATACTGGTTATGTTTGGAGAACCACAAAAGAAGCCTTCGATTCGGAGTTATTGCTTCCGATAGTTAAGCATAAGGGTATTTCCGTTGTCATATATGCGGGCATATCGTGGTATTCAGCTCGTCCTATCATTACTATCAATGACTAGATGAGTGTGAATGAATATCTCCATATCCTACACTATGAAATTCTTACTTTGACTCGAATATTGCTCCTATATCCTGATATACTAAAGGATGATAATGCACCCATATACAGAGCGAAAATAGTTCAGTCTTTGTTTGAGAGGAAAAGGTATATTCCCAAACATTCTTCCTTGATCATCACAATATCTAGACCTGAACAAAATTGGATCGTTATGAGGATTTCTGGAGCAAAATTGATGATCAGATTTCTACCTCCAACATCGTTGAATCGTCATTTTGGTAAAGGAATCAGACAATAATCTATTGAATACAAGTCAAATGCTCTACTAATTTATTCCATGAAGAATTTCGAATGTTTTTAATCCAATCTGTGACCCAACACCTTATTGTCCATCTTATATATATATATATATATATATATATATATATATATATATATATATATATATATATATATATATATATATATATATATATATATATATATATATATATTATATATATATATATATATATATATATATATATATATATATATATATATATATATATATATATATATATATATATATATATATATATATATATATATATATATATATATATATATATATATATATATATATATATATATATATATATATATATATATATATATATATATATATATATATATATATATATATATATATATATATATATATATATATATATATATATATATATATATATATATATATATATATATATATATATATATATATATTTTAACTTTTACCCTAATATTGTGAATTTTTTAATGTCATGGCACAGATGGATTATGAAAAGAAAGATTACTTCGCTTATTGCCAAGAGAGTGAAGTATCTCCTCTTCTTTAAATTCTCATTTTATATATATATATATATATATATATATATATATATATATATATATATATATATATATATATATATATATATATATATATATATATATATATATATATATTCCCAATATTACAGTAAAAGTTACAATAATTATTGAGTTGCGGTTGGGGGAGTCCTTTGGGATTGACGTCATGACTGAAGATCATGAGTAGTTCTAATGTTTTTCCTTTCGAATCGCCATGGCCTTGTGGTTAGCGCGCAAATCTTGCCATCTTAAAGATTATTTTTTCGAGTCCAATTGCAGACATTAATTTTCTATATATAAATAGTCTGTGAGAGTTATAGCGGACTTTAAGACTTTATATATATATAATATATATATATATATATATATATATATATATATATATATATATATATATATATATATATATATATATATATATATATATATATATATATATATATATATATATATAAAGTCGTCACATGCTCACTTCAAAGACTGATAAAATTAGGAATATTAATTTCCAATATAAATTTACAGTATTCTTAATATGTGAATTTTAGATTTTGCTCGTTTTTCATTTATCCCTTCTTTGGAATACGAATTTTACATCCGGTGAAATTATTTTGCCTCCTTATTAAGCAAATTCTCTCTCTCTCTCTCTCTCTCTCTCTCTCTCTCTCTCTCTCTCTCTCTCTTTCTAATTGTACTCGGTTTCAAGTCTCTCAGGGAATCTTGAAATAAACGAGTGAGTACAATTAGTTAGAGAGAGAGAGAGAGAGAGAGAGAGAGAGAGAGAGAGAGAGAGAGAGAGAGAGAGAGAGAAGAGAGAGAGAGAGAGAGAGAGAGAGGACTTTCTTCTAGGTGACAAAGCAAAATTAGGAAGTTCCAAATGGAGAAAGGATTTAGGGACGTCGAACAACGTTTTCAAATTTAAAATTCACATATTAATGCGAGTATTGGCAATCTGAAGTTAATATCTTTTTCCTGTCTTCGCCTTTATAAGGCAAAACCAAGAAAATAGTAATTAAGTTTTGTTACAAAATAAGTTCTTACAGTTTATAAATTTTTTTTTTTTTTTTTTTTTTTTAAAGAAATAAAATAAATTTTACTTGTAATAATTAGGAATGAAGTTTAAAATTTTTGGAAATCATGCTGTTATATATATATATATATATATATATATATATATATATATATATATATATATATATATATATATATATATATATATATATATATAATATATATATATATGCGAATGGGTCTTTGCTTTACCGAAAGAAAATTAATTAAGGAAAATACACCCAAATTTAAGTTTTGATGTTTCTATCGTAAATTTCGATTATTTTATCACAAATACCAAATAAATTATTACTCATTATTTATCGTCTTTTACAGTTATGCGTGGGAAAATTCAAAATGGCAGCTCTTCAGAAAGGAAAAAAAAAAAAAAAAAAAAAAAAAAACGCTTAAAAATAACTGTTCTATATATATATATATATATATATATATATATATATATATATATATATATATATATATATATATATATATATATATATATATATATAATACACGTTTGTTGTGTACATCTGCGTATGTTAATTAGAAAATACGAATCATGTTTTTCATCCACTGTTGTTTGATAACATGAATATGAAATATTTCTCATTTACTAATAACATACCATAATATATATATATATATATATATATTATATATATATATATATATATATATATATATATATATATATATATATATATATATATATATATATATATATATATATATATATATATATATATATATATATATATATATATATATATATATATATTGTTTCACCTTTGGTGGGCAAAGGCCAGAAGCTTACTAAAATTTCATTAGAGATAGAGAAAAGTCGGAAACCTGGTCATATTAAAGGCCGATATTACCTGATACACATCGTTTGAAGGGATGTAAGTCGTAGTAAGTTGTGAAAACAGATGAAGGCAGTGTGTTCCAGACTTTACCGGTAGAGTACATTTAAAAGCGAGTAAGCGGTTAAGTCTGAGGTCAGAGAGTTGGACAGAGAAATAATAATAAGACTGTGTGGAAAGATAAGTCGCACGAGCCCTTTTCAAGTGTAGGAGGTATGCGAAGAGAGTTCGGAAGAGCAGTGTCATTGTAATAGCGACAGTATAGAGAGATTGACGCAGCAATTCGACGGGCAGAAAGAGACTGGAGTGAATTTGTGAGAGTAGGAGAATTAAGACGAAAAGCCCTAGAGTCCACCTTTTGAAGTGAAACCACCCCAGATGTGTGAGACGTACTCCACACAGGGGCGAGCAACATTCCGATTCAGAGTAAGTAACTAGGGTGGAGTGAAGAAATACTGAAGGCTCCTCAGAACACCTAACCTCTAAGAAGCTTGTTTAGAAAGAGAAGTAATGTGATCTTTCCAAGAAAGATCACGAGAAAAAGAAACACCAAGAATATTAAGTAGAGATGAAGGTCTGAGTTGAGAGTTTTCGAAGAAGATATCATAGTTGTGTGGAAAATTGTGTCGAGTAGAGAGATGGAAGAATTGAGTTTTGGTGGCATTGAAAACAACAATGTTCTCTGCCCCAATTTAAAATGCGAGATAGATCAGAGGTCAGCTGCACCAAGGCGATCTTCTTTATGTCTACTAACTTCTGTTGGGATGAAGGGTGGAGCCATCAGAATAGGAGTAGACAGGAGATGAAATGACAGAGAGAAGTTCATTAATGAAAAGCAGAAAGAGAGTTGGGGATAGGACAGATCCTTGAGGAACACCACTATTAATAGATTTAAAGGAAGAACGATGGCCATCTACATCAGCTGTTATAGAACGACCGGAAAGGATATCAGAAAGATGGTCACAGAGAGAATGATAGTTTCCGAATGAGGGAAGTTTGGAAATCAAGAATTTGTGCCAGACTCTATCGAAGGCTTTCGAAATGTCTAGCTCAACAGCAAAAACTTCAATGAAATACCGAAGTGCGGAAGACAAAGAGTCAGAGAGAAGGGAAAGAAAATCACCAGTAGAGCGCTTCTTACGAAAGCCATACTGGCGATCAGAGATAAGATTAGATGAATTGAGATGTTTCCAGTCTTCTTGTTTAGAATAAATTCGAAACTTTAGAGAGAATGGAGATCAAAGAAATGGGACGGTAGTTAGAGGGTTGGAAAGGTCCCTCTTCTTCGGCACAGGCTGAATGAGGGAACGTTTCCAGCAAGAAGGGAAAGTTGAAATAGAAAGACATAGACGAAATAGTTTACCAAGGCAGGGGGCAAGCTCGGAAGCACTAGTTTTGAGAACCACAGGAGGGATGCCATCAGGACAGTACGCCTTCTTAGTGTTAAGCTCAGAGAGTGCAGAAATGACGTTTTTAGAAGAAATTACAATTTTAGGCATAAAAAAAAAAAAAAAAAAAAAAAAAAAAAAAAAAAAAAAAAAAAAAAAAAAAAAAAAAAAAAAAAAAAAAAAAAAAAAAAAAAAAAAAATAAAAAAAAAAAAAAAAAATGAGTTGGAGGGGGTTAAAAGAGGAGGTTAAAGGAGGAGGTATAGCTCCGGAATCGTCTAAAGTTGAATTAGAGTCAGAAGTTTGAGAGAAGACTTCAAGTATAGAGGAAGGCAAAACGGCAGTTTTGGTATCTTCAGAAGATCCTAAAGGGAGAAAAGAGGGAGAAGCAAAGTTAGAGTTGACATTTTTTGCAAAGTGCCAGAAAGGGCGTGAGAAAGTAGAACCAGAAAGATTGTTGCACTTTAATCGGAGAAATTAGTTTTTAGTGTTACGAAGAATAGATTTTATACGATTTCGGAATGAAATATAAGTTGAATGAGTTTCTAGGGTTTGAAGAAGAAGGTAGTCTCTGAAGGCAGCATCCCTGCGGCTCATAGCACGAGAACAAGCAGAGTGAAGTAAACCAA
>SEYY01024424.1:37500-42633 GCA_009176605.1 Armadillidium nasatum | reverse complement strand
ATAATAATAATAATAATAATAATAATAATCAAATAAAATTTAAAGTTTATCATTGAAATAGACATTTTCTATAAATTACGAAGAAAACTTAAAAAACAGTAGTTTACTAGTTTTAATTTTTTATTTTTTTTGTCTTTCATAATTGTAATTTTCTATATTTCTTAATTCGTTACCTAGTATCGAACCATATACCTTTTAGTCAAAGTCCAACACTTTCCCAATTAACTCTTTGTTCACCCCTCTGACCATATATTACTCTGCAGTGCTTATTCGTACATGCACACCCCTGGTAAAGTCGGGGACACAATTCTTTCGACTTGCACACATTAATACACCATACCATGTCAGTTATTAATTTGTTTTTTCCCCGACTCAGATGGAAACTGAAAACCTGACTTTAACCATCGAACACACACACACACAACACACACACACACCCACACACACACACACATATATATATATATATATATATATATATATATATATATATATAGATATATATATATATATCTATATATATAATATATATATATAATATAATATATATATTATATGTCTGACCGACTCGATTACTCACCCCCCTTTGTGTTAAACAAAGATCTGTATTGTGAATTCGGCATTCTCTTGCTTAAATTATAATTGCGTGTTATTTTATAAATTAATCATTATGAAACTGAAGGTTTGTTATAACCCTTAACGATATACTAATTGTTAGTTAAATTTAGTTAAGAAAACAAATAATAAAGTTGCAACAATGATGCTTTAAAATGCCACGTAAATTAAACCAACCAATAAGAGGACACAAGCCCTCTAGCGGATTGAAGTGTCGTTCGAAAAGCGCGAATAGGGAAGAACTCAGTTTGGCATACGAGATAGTCGCCACAGGATTCCTGTGGCGGCGAGCTAAACGCCAATACCATCAATTAATTACCATTTAAATATTAATAGTGAATATAAGAAACAATAGATCTCACAAGGATTAGAAAAAGGGAATGGAGAGTTACGGTGCTTTGTATTAATTTTGATAATCGAAAGATCATTCCATTTTGTTGTGTTGTAATTAGATTTAAGGAAATAAAGAATAAAGAAAACAAAGCTTTTAGTAACAAAATTCTCCTTGATGTACCAAGCAATCTTGCAATTGCAACTTGCAAATGTGGTGACCCCAGAGTGACGTATATATAATTTTAATAATATTAATTGGAAGAAATCATAAACAAGAAAATCAACAACTATTTTTTCACGACAAACAGAACCAAAATTCTTTAAAAGTGAATTTCTGCCCAGTGATTTTAACGTGTAAAGTGATACTCTAAACTGCCCGGTTATAAGAGAAGAAAGAGGGGCATTTAGGAGCAAGCAAAATTGAGCTCTATCGAAGAAAGCGACCGTGTGCGCGAGAAGGAAACAAACAGATACTTACAAATTGTGTGCGCACGCACAGGGAGGGAAAACATACACACCAGCTGAAGCTCAAGAGGCCGACAAGCATAAAACGGAAAACAAAGAAAAATAATAAGAATAATAAAATAATAATAGTAAAAAAAAAAAAAAAAAAAAAAAAAAAAGTAAAAAAAAAAAAATAATAAATAAATAAAAAAAAAATAAAAATAAATAAATAAATAAATAAATCCTTAGTTTTGAAGTGCAATGAATAATGATAATGTTAATATTATTAATAAAAATAATAATGATAATAATAATAATAATGTTGGTGATAAATTAATTAATGAAGGTTATAATAATAACGACAATGGTAATAATAATAATAATAATAATAATAATAATAATAATAATAATAATAATAATAATAATAATAATAGATGGGTTGAAATAGTCGCATGAACTACACCTATCGCGCTTTTGGAAAAGAAAAAAAAAAAAAAGAAAGGAAAGAGAAAACCCAGACAGGAAAAATAAGCAAGAGTTGCCGAAAAAAAAAAAAACAGCTGATTCGCGTTCGACATTTGGAATATGCTCCTAAAAATGAGAAAAATGAGAAACTTCAAAACTCTCATTGGATTTTAAAACTTTAGACAGAAAATCTTGCTAATGCCAACGTTAAATTCTTTCATATTAAAAGTATAGAAAGTCCGAAATCGGAAAACCGCTATACGGGAGAAGAAGTTTAACAAAAACTGTAAGCAAGAATATACCTCTAGAGTAATAAATGAAGGTGAAGCTAACGTATAGATTTTAAGATTCTTATTAATTACAACGAGCTACTGCCTAGGAAGTTCATCGGTAATAAAAAAAAAAGGGGCTCCAGGCTTTAATAAATTCAGAATGTATCGTTTTTTCAAATGAAATCGTCCTAAGATGCTAAGCACTTAGGTGGTAGAAGGTTGTAAAAAAAAAAAAAAATTAAGCGAGAGCTCAGAGGAAGCCGCTACAAGAGTATTTGCAACAAAAGAGAACTTCTCCATCACCAGGGTTTCATAAAACGCGGTATGAAGGATAAAAGAAGCACTGGATCATCCCATCAATCAGAGTGAAAAAAAAAAAAATAAAAATAAAAAGCCGAGGATCACCTAAAAAAAATAAAATCTGCGGTAATTAAATTACAGTTTTCAGAATAAAAATTAGAGGGTCGCAGGCTTACAAAAGGAAATTGACAAAATTTTCCAATTACCTTTAAACTTTGAAAAATTTCGGGGGGGTAAAACAGTTGTTCTGACCGACTCGATTACTCACCCCCCTTTGTGTTAAACAAAGATCTGTATTGTGAATTCGGCATTCTCTTGCTTAAATATAATTGCGTGTTATTTTATAAATTAATCATTATGAAACTAAAGGTTTGTTATAACCCTTAACGATATACTAATTGTTAGTTAAATTTAGTTAAGAAAACAAATAATAAAGTTGCAACAATGATGCTTTAAAATGCCACGTAAATTAAACCAACCAATAAGAGGACACAAGCCCTCTAGCGGATTGAAGTCGTTCGAAAAGCGCGAATAGGGAAGAACTCAGTTTGGCATACGAGATAGTCGCCACAGGATTCCTGTGGCGGCGAGCTAAACGCCAAAACCATCAATTAATTACCATTTAAATATTAATAGTGAATATAAGAAACAATAGATCTCACAAAGGATTAGAAAAAGGGAATGGAGAGTTACGGTGCTTTGTATTAATTTTGATAATCGAAAGATCATTCCATTTTGTTGTTTTGTAATTAGATTTAAGGAAATAAAGAATAAAGAAGAACAAAGCTTTTAGTAACAAAATTCTCCTTGATGTACCAAGCAATCTTGCAATTGCAACTTGCATATATATATATGTGTGTGTGTGTGTGTGTGTGTGTGTTGTATTTACGTATGTATATACTTGTGTGTGTATAACTGAAGATTTCCTTTTTTTACTTTGTTTGATTAGAAATATAAATAGATTCGTTTGCTTAATTACGATCCAATGAGATTCTTGCCATCGGATTCTCCTCATAATACGATGAACTCATTGATAAAAAAAAAATGTTTAATTAATAAGAAGATTTCGTTTGTGAAGTCGTAATAAGAAACGCACCTACAATTATCTCGAAAATTATCACATGTCTTTATTTTTTTATTCGGTCTTCTTTCGTCTACTTCTATTTTTTTCCTTTCTTTCTATTTTATTTTTTTTTCTTTCTTTTTATTTTCTCTTTATAGAATTTTTATTAAATGCACTGTGTTCTTAAAATTAAGATGCAGAAATGTTTATCAATTTTCTAACTAATAAGCTTAAGGCTAAAATCCCTGTGACCTTCCAGGCAATTTATCAAAAAGTAATTTGAGAGAGAATTTTTACATACACAAGTAGATTGAGTGTATGTGTGTGTGTATGTGTGTTTATCTATATATATATATATATATATATAATATATATATATATATATATATATATATATATATATATTATATATATATATATATATATATATATATATATATATATATTCTTTTTTCCATGAAAATTTTACTGTGACATTTTAGCCACTTGTCCCAACGAATCGTTAGGACAATTTTTGCAGTGAACTTACCGGAACTGGCTTCTCACGCAATGTTTCATCGTGAAGATATTTCAAAGAGGGTCTCCAACCATCACCACCAACAATAGATTCAATATTTCTATAATTAGACTCCCTTGGCAATTCTTCTCTGGTTAAATAATGCCTGAGCGACCTCAAGGAAGACAAAGTACTGCTTCCACTTCTTGAACCCGTAGATAAAATACTTTCCTCACCACCTACAGGAGTGAGGAACTGCTTCGCTGTATGCGAATTAACGCTACCCTCTTCTTTCAAGCTCATTTCGCCAATTAAAATCACAGGAATGGGCCCTTCCTCCACTGCTTCATTTTACCCCACCAAGATATTTCATTTCGATTTTCACAGGCTTATCAGATCTTTTTATCAGTTACAAATACATCTGTTTATAATATGAAGATTTTACTCATCTATTTTGTTATTAAACACTCTTGTATATATAATAATAATATATATATATATATATATATATATATATATATATATATATATATATATTATATATATATATATATATATATATATATATATATATATATATATATATTTCCTTTCTCTCTGACTCTTGGTCCTTTGCTCTTCATCATTTTGGTGACTCTTTTGTTGTGGTGTTGGACATATCAAAAGCTTTCAATCTAGTTTGGCACAAAGCTTTTATTTCTAAGTTTCCTTTTTGGGATCTACACCTCTATATGACCTTCTCTCCGATATCCTTTCCTGTCGTTTAATAGCAATAGTTATAGGTAGCCACTGTTTATCCTTTAAATCTATTAATATAGTGTTCCTCAGGTTTTTTTTATTTCCCTAACTCTTTTTCAACTTTCCATTAATGATAATCTCTTGATTTCTTCATCATCTATACACTCCTATGCCAATCATTCCGCTGTTCACCCATTATTACTCGTTTCAGTTTGAAAGATGTGCACCTCATCCTCAAGTAACTCTTGCTATAGGAGGGTAACCTTGGATAAATTAACATATGATCCTTCTCGATTTTCAAACTGGGGCAATGAAAATTTGGTAGTTTTCAGTGCCTCAAAGACTCAATTCCTTCACCTTTTTACTCGATATAATCTTAAATGAGAAAATAGCGGTCGAATATTCTG